>JAWZYV010012354.1:0-201971 GCA_038373885.1 Cheiracanthium punctorium | reverse complement strand
TAAATCAAAATGTTTGGTATTCAATTTTCATCTCTTTCTCCACTTAGCTTTTCGGCTAGGTAAAATGTTTTTCTGTCCGCGACGTTGTGTCTGGCTTTTCAGTTCTCTTCTAAATTACTTCGGGTTTAGCGTATGCAAAGTAAATTCATTGGTGCTTGCTTGTCGTAACTTCATGATAGAGTTGTCATGATTAAAGTAGTACTGTCGATATGGCAAGAGTCAAAAGTAAAATACACAGTCTTATTTGACTAGCGTAGTACTTAGTATAAGCAAAATCGCGATAGAGAGGTACTTTTTATAAAATAATTTTAAAACGGTGATTTCTCATAAGACTCAATGTTGAATGCAAAAAATATCAAGTTCTATATCTTTTTACTGGTTCTCTGTAGTTTTCCATTTATTTAACGAGATCATTATCTTATCATAATCTACTAATATAGAAAAATTTAAATGGTAACTCTCTCACCGACAATACTGTCTTAAAGTCGTGTTGCAACCTATTTTATTTACATTCCAAAGATGGGAGAATTTGAAGCTATTTCAATACGGGATTTGCTGGCCAGAGTCCGAGGGCCCCCTGAGCTTGGGGGCCCCGGTGCACCGCACCGTCTAGCCCTTCGATAGCTACGCCACTGGTTCTACACTGCATCTTTGTTCCAGAAAAAGCTCCTTTTCCCCCGCGAATTCTCTGTTAATAAGCCCTGTCTCTGCAGTTCACCAGTGGAGGGCCAAGGGCGGTACATTAGATTTAATCGGCTTGAACTTTGATTGACAGTTCAGTTTCACTTGTCCGTTGTCTACACAGAATCCATATGACAGAAGAAAAAGGGTTCTGTCGGGAAGTTTTCAGTTAAGGTAAATGGAGATATTTAACGAAGACAAACAGAATTACAATTGGACATTAAATTTATTGTAAAATGATTCACTATCTTTCATGTATAAAGATGTCTGTAAAGAGAGAAGCATATTCGAACAAACCATAACCAAACAAATTGTGAAAGATTTGTTTTTTGTTTAAAATATAAAATATTGTATGTTTGCGTTTAAGATCGGAAAAAAAAAAAATGCAAATGCAAAGATTAGAATTTGATTCTCAAAATATTGCATTTCGAAGACAAAACCAGACAATAGTTTTTGAAAATTCATAAGTTATAACAAGTAACAATAGTACAAGTTTTTTTTTTTTAAATGTAGCAACGAATGCAGTTAAGTGATGTAACAATAGTATCAACGCAGTTATGCAAAAGTTTTGTTGCGTTCGTTCCAATGCCTATATCAAAGCCCCTTAGATGAGGCCTCTTGACCCACTTTCCCCCCCTGAATGACCCCCAGGTCATTTGAATTACAAAAATTACGACTGCTGAAGGATCTATTTGTGCCCCTAATAAGATTTTCCGACGATCAGGGAAAAAAAAAAAAAAAACATCGAAAGTGAAAAGCTGCGCTGAAAAAGAAGAGCATGACTTTTTACACTTACCCTCAGGAGAATATCTAGGAAATGCAAAGCAAAATACTGCAAGACTTTGAATAAATTGTGATTGGAAATGCATGTGTTATAAGACATATTAAAAAATAATATTAGGAATCTTAAAAATTCTCTAACAGTATTGTAAATCAATAACAATAATTTATGATTGTTTTTGATGACGAAGTTCAATAATAATATTTTATTTGCTTTCTGAAAAGAAAACAGTACAGTAAACTGTAAAACATTCGGAGAGGATGACAAATCATACAGAAGTATTCAAATATTTCTTATAAAAGCTTATATTAAGCTAACTTTAAATAATTTGAAAGTACATTTTGCAAACAATTTATTTGCTCGAGACTTTGACAACAACTAATAAGTAATTTTATGGTGCAATTTATTCTGCGATCTTCTAACAGATTTTAGAGTACACTAATTTTTCTAAACATATTTGCTAATATCCGCCGCGTAAAAATTAATTTAAAAACTTCGACTCTGTTGTTTGCTTGAACATAACTTCTTTAACTAAAATTTGCACTAGTGAATTGATTTGCAAAATTTTCATTTGCACTTCTAAAATTTGATTATTTTTGTCCATACTTTTCTTTTAAAATGAAACGCTTTAAAAATATTCTGCGTGTTCCATGCTTAATTTTTATTCCAAATAGAACTTATGCGAGAGTAAAAACCGTGACAAATTCTTATTTTTTTCCAACTGCTCTGCAAAAATTACCTTCAAACTACACATTATGAATGCACAGCATCCATACCATTTGCAAAAATTATCCGAGGCGCTCCATAAACAAACAAGCAAAAGTCCTTACGTATGATTTATTAACTTCCATTTGACTTGCAAGCAGCATGACCTCGCCTTTTCGAAATTCTTTTCAGCGGGTATATTCCTTTTCATTCCGAACAAAACACCCGAACTAATTAACTTATACTCCGACTCTATACATAAACTCCATTCCCATTCACTCCGCTGGGCTCAAAAGGAGAGGGTTTTTTATTTTGAATATTTCATTTCCTCTCAAAAATTATAACAAATAACCATGAAAACAACCCTTTTCATCATGTTATCACCTAGAACGTGTCAAATATTCATTAAAAGCTATTGCGTATCAAACCCTCCGGCACTCGAAACACATACACAACAAAACCTTTTAGTGAAGCCATTACAATATGGCCTCTGGAGCATGCGCAGTAAAGATCTCATTATGCCACTTAATGATACCGCTGCCACGTGTTTCTTTGTTCATGGTTATTATTATTATTTCTTTTTTTTCTTTCTTTTCCTCTTCAAGCAAAGCTTAGTTGGTGGCAAGCCTCTAAGTGCAAAAGTTTCAGACGGACTTTGAATTAGGAAATAACATTTTTTTTTTTTTTCGCCTTCCATCCCTTTCCCTAAAGCTTTTCTAATAGGAATATATTATGTAATTTGTACGCTTTTTGGCGAAAGCCCCTTTTAAAGAATTTTAGAAAGAAAATGGTGTTTATTAGAGCCGCCAGCTTTTGCATTAAGCCTTTTTAAAACTTTTCGGTCTTTTGATGTTTGCAGCAGAAAAGCTTGTTTTATTAAGAGCAAAATAGTTTTATCAGATTCTTCGGAAGTACTTTTCCTGTGAAGATGTTTGTTACTTTTTTAATGACATGTTTGGGAACAGAGAAAAGAAAGAAAGAAAAGAGAGAAAAAGAAGGGGAGGGCAAGAAAACGAAATAAAAAATCTTTGACTTAGTAAAAACCTTAAGTTGCAAATAAATACTTCACTGCCCACTAGACGTCTTTTGGTTACATATGCCGTGTTCATGAAAATGAATTTAACAGTTTCGTTTTCAAATTATCTATGAAACAGTACACGAGTATATCCTAAAAATGCCATTATTCTGTAGCAGTATTTTTATCATGTGTTATTACATAATTATACAGGGTATGCCGAAAAGGTAGTAACACGGTTATCTAGAGAAAAGTGGACAGTGTAAATTGACAAAATGTTCAAAATAAGGCAGGGGAAGAGAATATGCTAAGAAAAAATTCATCTCGTTACTTTTCAAAAAGTTACCCCATTTAAATTTTTATACGGTCCCCGTGCAAAAAAAATTCTCAATTAGTAAAATGTGCCTCATATACTATTGAAGTGTTGCACAAAATTTGAAAGTTATAGCCTAAAAAGTGTCGAAGATATGAAGATAAATATATGCTGACTTAAACCACATTTCAATGGCTCTCGAGAGTAAAAAAATCTCGTCCGATGATCGCTTTTCAGGGATCGTACAGAAATTACGAAACAAGTTTTTTCCCCTCTAGCAGTAAACCTTTACATTCAAGTTCATATATATATACCATCTTTGTTATACGATATCTTTGAGACGTTTTATGATGAAGGGCTGGAAATTTGAACATCACCTAGTTAGTGCATGAAGCAGATTTTACTGATTGGGAATTTCTTTTGTACGGGGGTCGTAAAAAAAATTGAGAAAATGTAATTTTTTTGAAAATTAACGAGAGGTACTTTTTTGTTATGGCTTATTTTTTAGGCATAAAAATCAAATATAATCTTTGTGAAAATTTTGACAAAAAATTCTACTAACATAATACATAATTCGTAATAATTTTCCAGATTTTTCTTATATTCATTTTCTGAATGAAGTTCAAATATACGCGACTGCAACTTTTATAAACAAATATTTCGACGATTTTTTCCGTTTCAAAACGGGGGGTGCGACTATCATGCGAGGGTGACTATTGCGCGAGTAAATAAGGTATTAACCTGGAGATAGGTATTTTTGTTTAGAAGTAACATGAATGCGAACCAGTTCTTTTCAAAAGTACTTCCATCGTTATAACACATCCACGGACTAAGATCTCTTGCTAAAATAATCCAGATTCACAAAAAAGCCCAGCATCTATTACCATACGTATCGAAATTTAATTTTAAAACAGGTTTTTAGCCTTGAAAGAAAAAGTTTTATTGCTGAATGTGTGAAATTTTATATTTTAAAAATAAATCTTTTATTATAACACGAATTGCGATTTATCATATTTGTGCAAGTGATTTTTCTTTCTTTGTTTAAGCACAAAATTACCCAATTTTAAAACAGGTCATCAGCCCTGAAAGAAAAAGTTTTATAGCTGAATATGTGAATTTTTATCTTCTAAAAGGAATCATGTATTATGATACGAACTGCGATTTTATTACATTTGTAGATAGAAGGATTTTTTCTTTGTTTTTAAGTACAAAATTAACGAATTTTAAAATTTTGCCGTCTTAGTGCATGGTTATTCATAATAAAATTCGAATATTAGAAATTTAGTATGGACGAGAGAAGAAACTTAAAATATTTTGGAGCAATATATTTCTGAAGTAGTAATATTACGACTTTATACAACAGCAATACCAAGTCTCTGATGTAGGTTTCTTTGCTCGATTAGGGGCCTTGCCGTATGATAATACCGAACGTGAGTCCGAATTCTACCGCTATATTACACCTTGTTGTTTTTGTGCTAGTAAAAATTTTAATTTTGCATATTTTGTCATGATAATGGACGCATCACAATCCACCAGTAAAAAAAAAATTACATAGAAAATATTCTTAGGCGTATAGAAGTCGTTATAAACACCGCCGGACATTCATTTTTCCATATCAAGTTCTTTATATATATATACTTTTTAGTTGAAAATAATTTTAAAAAAGTAAATAAAAATAAAATTAATAATAATAAAATAATAAAAATAAAATTATTTATCTTATTCAAACAGTGTTTTAATTCTTTTTCGTAACTAAAATACAGAAATACTATTTTTTTTGTGTGACTTTCCTTCATAATTTAGCCACACACTGTAAATGACTGCGATTCTTTCAAATTTCTAATTGCTGAATGTACCACATTTGTTAATAATAAAACACATGCGTTCAGAAAATTTTCAAGATTTCAGTTATTAGGAGCAAAAATAACATGAACTTTTATTTCATAATACATTTATTTTCCCAAACTCTTTCTTCCGCATTATGTACGATTTCTAATTGAGGGTATGACCATAAAAATGTATTTGCAACTATTATGCTGTTTTCAGGATGTAATTATCAGACCTCCACCTCTCCAGTAGTACTGTATTCCATTTATACCAATGTGTTGAAAATATAAACGAATTTATGCTGTAGGATTGTTTTTACCTGGTTCTTACTGCGATGTTTTTTTTTTTTTTTTTTTTTTTTACTAATCGCAAAATGTTGCCAATAAAGCTAGCAAAATTATCTAAAATACGGAGAGGTGTGATTTGTAGTCGTGCAAAACGTTTAAAATTTTTTACACCACATCCTGCATGAGGTCCGACTTCTTTTTTCTTCTCTCTCAATCTTCCAACTAGCTCAAAACATGAATCGTCCAGCGTGATATCTTAATTGCAGGTCAATCAGCATCGTGAGGGTAATCGAAAAATAATTTCTCACCTCCCCACGATGTCTGGACCAGATCTGGAGAGCAGAAGGCAAGGACAACAGCAGCAAGAACAACAACAAAAAGAATCTTTGCACAAAATGGGAGATCCTCTCGCCGAAAAAAACAAAAAAAAAAAAAAACTGTAATCACAGAGCGCTACTGTTCGTGGCCATTGAAGAATCGTGATAACCCTTTGATTATTCCGATGCAGATAAAGAATTAAAATTGGTTTTTGGAAAGAGGAGTAAAATGGCGCAAAAAATTATGATGTTTCATGCAAGAAAAACGCCCCCGTGCTTGATCTTCTTCAATTCTGCAGTTTCGCGGGGGGCGAAGCAAAAATGCAATTTCATCAAATATGTTTTCCGGTGATGAATTCAAATAAATAAATCAATCAAAATAGGAATTTCATACTTCACAGAATGGATCAACTTGCACCATTTTGGAGGCTCGAAAATTTTTGCATGGTTATTTTTGCGTTCAAGATTTTTTTTTCTTTTCTGAAACACTTTTGAAACATAAGAACGTGGAGACAGGTAAGGTTCAACAACGCTGTTATATCACATTCGTGTTATAATGAATTTTCTAATTTAAGCGCCGCTTATTAAAGCATATTTATAACGAAAACACCAATACAAAAGACCTAAATCCGAAACTGCAGGATCATTCTGGCCGGCATGGCATCCTATAATAATCAATGAAAATTATCAAAGATAGAACTTTAATTCCTGTTGATGTTTTCCAACTGAAGCTATACAGTACTTCGTACTGGCCATTACATAGTAATTTAAGGCATCAGTTCCCAACCTTTTAATACTATGCCTCCCAAACAAAGGTTAACTTTCGATGGCACCCCCCTTCCTTCTTTCACATTCCTCAGCATACATATAGTCTTTTATTTTCCACGAACATTTAGTCGTCTTTTCTAACGAATAACGTAATCGATAAAGTTAGAATAGATATTTTAAGGGAAATATATATATATATATATATTGGAGCAAAAATAAGAATAAATAAAATGATTTTTTTAAAACATGCATTATCAGTTGCTCTTTGCCTGCTTTTATTGCGCCCCTCTGCAAATGCTCTGCGCCCCCAAGAGGGACGCGCCCCAAAGTTTGGGAACTGCTGATTTAAGGAAAAAAGAATTCCATTATAAATTCATCTTGTGAGTTAAAATTTAATAAGGCTCTTTTAGAATTATAATTAAGGTTGTTATTCTACGAATATGGGGACTTATTAGGTCATGTGCGACAGTGGCGTAGGGGGAGGGATGGGTAAAAATTCATCAAAAAGTGTTATGTTAGTTATATGGTAGCCCCTAGAGTTTTAGGATCTTAGATCTGCATTTAACGCTCTTCAGAAGCCCTGCGAAATCTGTAGATACTTCTCTCCACCCCCCTCCTTTTTTTCTTTATTTTTGTTTGTTTTAAAAGAGCAACTAAAGTAATTCTATTCTTAAAATGACCGTACACTCAAAAACCTACCCGATTGCATTTTTTTTTTACAAATTTATAATAGTATTTCTTATTTCGTAGCAAACAACAGAAAAAGTAAACATACGGGCAAAAACTTCAAATGATATCCTCAATATAAACTCAAGATTGTGGAGTTAGTTTAGTTCACACAAAATTAAAAAGTAATAACGTTGAAAATTCTAAGAAAATACCAAAAATTATAGTTATTTAGAAAATTTCTCTCACATTAAATATACACTACTATAAACAGTTCTTGGTAGCTAAATAAGTAGTACAACCAAATGGATATTTAATTAAAGAATTTTTTGTTATAATGTAAAAAGTAAACAAAGCGATACGTATAATATAAAAATAAAACATTAAGTACGCTTTTGATTAAAAAAAAAATGGTGAATTCTTTATATTAGTCTAAATATTTATTAATTTCTTTTAAATTCTGATTTCATAATCATTACTTGAATACTATTTTTTGTTTAAAAAGAATTAAAAGAAATAGAACTTATTCATGACTTATTAATTAGTGCTCAACAGTTTTATGTAATTTACTTTTAAAGATTTCTTCCTATAAAAAGTAAACATTGTATAAAAATATTTCATATTTTGTGAATAAAATTAAAAAGAATGAAACAGCATGTACATTGCATGCAATTTGACAAATATTAAGAAAACGAATAAATAAATGAATAAATAAAGAAAAAACACGCACAGCAATTTGATCGAAAAAGTTTTTTTGTTTTTTTATTTTTTCATTTTAAAACTAATCCAGTGCTTTTTGTAAGAAAAAATCTATTTATTTTTAATATATTCTATATTAAACCTTATAATTTTTTATTGAGTGAAACGTATATAAACAAATACACCTGTTTATTCATTAATTAATAGATTTTACTTTTTAACAATAATGCTTTTTATTTTAATCAAGTATTAAAAACGAGTTTCTATAATATTCGTTATACTTTTGTCTGCATTGTAAATAAGGAGAATCTTTTTTTAAATAAATATTCCATAATATTTATAAGTTTTTAAAATTAATAGTTATGCCTCGATGTTTACAAAAGAAAGAGAAAAAAAAAAAGAGAGAGAGAGAAGCCGTTTCACAAATTATGGTATTTTATCTTATTTTCCAATTTTGAAATTAATATCGTGAAACTTCTATGAATATTTTTATAATGTTTTTATATTTTTGAAGATTTGAGAAAAAAAATGTCCGCCATAAAGAACATTAATCTTTCTAGTATGGAATTTATTGATTTGCGCATCAAGATACCTGCATGTTTCATTAATACCGTATACTATACAGTATACAAGAGGGCGTATACTATTCCACATCCTTATTTTCAAACAGGGAGGAGCGATCAGTAAGAAGAAGCGTTTTTAGCAGAGATGAGTCATTCTTTCATCTTCCTCTATTCATTTTTGATCTTGAACCAATGTTTGATCTGTTGGGATCTCCGTTGCGTCTCTCTTCATTGAAGAGACGCAACGGAGAAGACTCCCCTTCTTTGACCCTTGCTGCTTCCGAGCTTGAGACTTTGAATGCTCGCGCCCAAACCCAGAGATTGCGCATGGCTTCAAAAATGGGTTAAACTACCATTTTCTGTATTTTCTGCATTACATTTTCGACAAATTTTCTGTTATAAGTGTGCTTAACCCTTTGAGGCGCAACCCTTTCCCAATGCTGAAAAAAGGGCAGCCGTTGCCATCGCTCGACTTAACTACCAGCATGATTGCGGACGATAACCACGACAGCCGGCTGTCGTCAAAAAAGGGTCTCTAGGTCTGTGGCACGCGATGAACGTCTCGATCGTCCGCCATCTTGCTGGTCGTTAAGTCGAGCGATGGCAACGGCTGCCCCTTTTTTCAGCATTGGGCAATCTGTCCAGCTGTTCTCGAATTCTTCCATTTTTTAGCAGATGTCAGTGCTGTTAAAAATAATAGTGACCATTGTTTTACGGGAAATGACGTGCTAAAAAGTAAAGGATTTTCGTGGCGCTACGTCACCCGCAACTATTTTTATAGAAATCAAATCTATTCTTCGTGACTGGAAACAGTCAAAACGTCAGAGTTGGGTGTTCCCAGAGCGGGAACACTGCGCGTTAAAGGGTTAAACTACCATTTTCTGTATTTTCTGCGTTAAACTTTCGACAAATTTTCTGTTTTAAGTGTGCTTAAGGGAGGGAAAGATCCCCCCCACCTTAGAAAAAGCCTGGATACGCTACTGATCTGGGTGCACCCCTTTGGATAAAATTCTGCCGTCGCCCTTGAATGTCCCCCCTCCCTCCCCTCCTAGGCGAGCCAGTGCTTGGATAGACATCCCACGCAAATTTTGGCTTTTATATCAGAATTAACCAGCATCAGGTTGTTACGACTGGGGAATCGTTTAAAATTCATAACGCATCTCCTCTCGATTTCGCAGTTTCAAACGTGAGTCATCGGCAATTAAAATCGAAAGCTGTATAAATATTTCACTTCCATTTATTATGATTGTTTTTTATTTTTCGCTTGCGCACTCTAGGCGCGTCTCAGCAGGTGTTTTGGATCTGGATTTCAAAGCCACGAGCCACACTGGCCCCCCGCCTCCCCCATCCAGAATTTGATATATGAAGTAGGTTTCTGTTTCCTACAGGTGCGAAAAGATAGTAAATGGTTGTTTGCGAATTTCACAGCCTGCGTGACGGAGAATATTATCGAAATGCGGATGTGTTATACCAGGGTCGGGTTAAGGGTGTTCTTTTTTCAAAAGCAATAGGCTTTTGATACACAGCTTTGAAAATGAACCAGTGATGTTAAACACACGAAACAGATCAATAATGCTTCTTCACCCAATGCTCTAATGGACTTACAACTGACAGTCAACACATACGTCATATGCAACCAGGCCAGAACTGGCTCCTTTGGGGGCCCTCGGATAGAGATTGAAAAAGGCCCCCTTACTGAACATTTTTGAGGGAATGCAATATTAGAACATGTTGGAATTTAGTTGTACGTGCCTGAAAACCACCTCTAACTATTTTAGAGCTTTTGGGGCCCCTTCGAGCCGCGGGGCTCGTGGGGTCCTCCGCTGCGCCCCTGCGTAAGAATACTAGGAAATAAATAATCCAATCAATCTGATATATCTATCAAATTATTCTAATTATAAAGTAGCATGTCATTCGGGCCCCCTTCAGCCGGGGGCCCTCGGTGATCGTCGACCAGCCGACCTGGCCAGTCCGGGCCTGTATGCAACTTTCAGGGAAAAAAGAAATCCTAAAAAAAAGCCCAAAACTTGTCTTCAAAAATAGGTCGAAGTGCTACTGCACAGGCGCACCCACGGAGGGGGCTGCAGGGGGCTAACCCCCCCCTAAAGGTGTAGAGTTAGAAGTGAAAAGCTTTAAAAATTGAAAATTGCCATTTAATTAAGATATTTTATTTTTCGTCTTTAAATTATTTCTAAAATATCTTTTTTACCGAAAAAGACATTAAATTTTAAATAAGTACTTACAGTTAGTGTATGAAGCACAATACAACTCGGTTGAAACATCCCTTAAAAGATCCGATATTTAAGACTCTGTAACGAGTTAACATTAATAGTGAGCTTGTGTTCTATGAGCAAGTCAACTGATACCGAATGTTTCGACGTTATAAGAGAGTTGTAACTATAATCGATGTCACTATAACCGAGTTCAGCAGTATTTGTAGCCCAGCCTCCCTGAACTAAAATCCTGGGTGCGCCACTGGGGGAAATATTGCCAATTTCCGTACGTTTAACATTCTTTCCTGAGTGTTTCCCAACTTCTATAGGTTCATTGTTTGTAATTGTTCAGAAAACAGCTGGTAAAGATACATTTTAATTTTTTATGAGTCTGTAGAGCAAATGAATTTTTTAAAGAGCTGCTCAAAAGCTTCATGATTAGCCTTGGCATACGAAATGCACAATGAATGCAAGCTTTGCTAAATTCAATCTGGTATTTTGCAGCGAGGGTGGAGGGTCTGTATAGAAAAGTTTCATGAGAGGGGCGAGAGGTATGTTTACGGGCGGAATACGTTTCTCCATGCGGTCCTATAGAGAGAAAAAATATTAAATTCGGGGAGCACCTTTTCAAACTGAAGGAAGTTACAAACGAATATTTTCCAGAGAGAAAAAAAATTACGAGACTCAATTCTAAAAAATCCAAACTTAAACAAAAGAAACTCCTTTAATTTTTAGTTGTAGATTCACACAGAATATTCAGAAGTTTCTCAAACAGATTTAAGATTTTCGCTCAAAATGGATGATAAGATGCTGAAGAAGGGTTTACCAAAAAAAAAAAAAAAATTAACCCTGGGATTTTTACATCGTAACAGTTAAAATCCCTCTGCGGAAAAAGAACTTCTCTTCGAGCATTGCCGTTTTCTTTTCTTCTTAACCCTTTTTAATTCCCTGTCCATATTCTATCAAAAGAACTAATTTACTGAATTTTTGCTTATATTTTTCTTCCAATTTTTTATTGGATACGAAGACCCCTCAAAACTTTCAACTGGATTTCGTAAACGTATCGTAATTTTGTTTTTATTTTATTTTCTACTTTGTCAAGAGGAGAGTAGTCAAAATTTTGTTTCCATTTTTTTTTTCATGAGCATTTGACAACCCTAAACACAGTTAGTTACAAGCTCCCACATTGAGGGACATAAAACGACCCTCACCAAAAGTTGTTATTTTTTGTTCGCTTATCTGGACACTTCGAGTCCTCTTCGATTCATGAAATTCTCTTTTGTCAATTTATATCATTCAGCGAAAAATTATAGCCGGACAAATTTATCTGTGACGATAAAATAAACAGGTGCTGCTTAGCGCTTCAGTATAACGCATGTAATAACTGAAACAATATAACCAAATTAAATGCAGAATATGAAATGCGACTGCAGATAACAGCAAAAGATCTAAACTTCGACATTTCGTGTAAAAATTTCAAATGCACCCCAAAAAGTACATTGCAAGTGTAACAAATGGAGTGACAAAGTACATTCCAAGAGTGCCATGCGGAGCATTAGTTAATGATATTCAAGTGCAAAATACATAAATTATATGTTTAAGATTTCTTTAATAGTCTTGCCATAAAACTCCTATAACTTATTGATCAACTTTATTACGAGGGTTGTTCAAGAAGTAAGATAACAAATATTTTAACTTGAAACATTCACATACACAGAAGGTATATTTTGTACAGAGTATTTGTTTACAGATTAGTTTTTATGGGTATCAAAGCGTATGTTGTATACATATACTACTTTATAGAAACTGACATCAAAGAATTCGGGCCCTTGTCGCTGAACCACTGCACCTAACGACTTCATCTTGAATTTCGTCTATTAACTGCGCCATCGGTTTGGAAGTACTGTCTTGTCAGGTGCATCTTCAACGACACGAAGAGATTGAAATCACTGGGTGCAATACCCAGGATGTAAGGTGGATGTTTCGATACGTTCCATTGCTAGAGCTGTAACCAACCACCGGTAACCGAGGACGAATGTGGGCGGGCATTGTCATGCAACAAGATCGCACTTCCAATAGTTGATGGAATTTCTGCTGGTGAGGTTTTCTTTAACCATAAAAAACGTTTTAATCGTCTACCATATATCCGTCAACACCTCCATCTTTTCTATCTTATATTTTAGAGCTTTATGGTGCTACTAGCTTCATCTAATGGCATTTGATTGCTGTGATCGTCTGTTATACCTAGATATGGAATTTCATTCGCTCGGGGGAATATGTGCACCCAAGAGAGCAGTTAACTTACTTTTTGAGCCACCTACGTAATTTAAGACATATTATTTTTCTAAGGGTAACATTGAAGTTCCAAAAAATTCCTTATTAAGGTTTTCTTGAGCTGAAAAATATTGAAGAGCATTGCACCAGAAGATACAATTATTTTTGAGGAATGTCGACATGAAAATAATTCAGCAAAACCCCACAGGTGCATTTATGTATTACGCTGTTCGACTGCTGCAAGTTTTGATAAGACCTTGATTTTTAAATTTGTTATCAGTCTCATCCTTATAATATACGGATGTCCTTCAGAATATAAACAGACATCGGAGGAAATGGGTGTACCTCGGTAAACTTTTTAAAAAACAGTTCTTTACTCTTACTTAACAGAACGTTAATTTTTGTTCAATTAAAGCAAAATAAGGATTCCGCTACAGTAGTCCCAACGCACTAACTAATTAAGATAGTGGAATGAACCCATATTTTGTCAGGTTTTCCGAGTTGGCCATTGAAGCGGTGGAGGTGGAATGGTCTGGGGAATAATAATTTTGACTGAACGTACAGAAATTTACATGTCGTAAACAGGTCCTAGAAACAAACACAATCTTTTACTTGGATACTGTTGTTTCAGTTCTTAAAGCAATTTTTGTCATTTTACTGGCCATCTTGGCTTTTATATTGACGATATTTCAGAGATCTCCGTGAATAGAATTTGCAGAACTCAAAAATGCATTGAATAAATTATCTTGTGTAATAAAAAAAAATGCGCGAAAAGATGCGCAGTTGTTTGTCGATCAAACGACCAAATTGCAACGTCTCTGTTGTTTCACGCACATTAATATCTGTTAAATGCTTATCTGGATGAAATCTCTGATCTCATTTTAATAAATACTATGCTGACAAATGACCACAAAAATCACGTGATATGTAGGACAAAAGTTCCTGTAATATTCTCTAGTCAAACATATGGTAGTTCTTTAATTTACGGAGATTACATGCCGCACCTCAACAACTTTCATCCGCACCAGCATTTCATACCGCATATAAACATTGTGTTACATCCACCTCGTTGCATAAAAATGCAAATAACCACCCTATTCACATGTTCCAGACCAGGTTTTAAGAGAGTTATTCACCTCCGGGATCTTATGGAACCAAAATAAACACAATACTTCCAAGGACATATTGGGTATACTCATTACCCGCACTTTACGACGACCCCTCAGACATCCCCTCAAAATTACGAGCAATCGGACACTCTGACCTACGCGACTTTCCGGTCGTAAATATGTTCGTATACGATGTTGTTAAGACAAGTTCCTTAAACAGGATGTTTTTAGCGAGTTCCAAGAAGAGACGTTACGGATTCTAGTATACAACAGTGTGTGGTTAACCTCAATAACTATTCCGTTGTGCTGCGGTTCCGCGAAGGCAGAGGATTAAAAGGGGGGAATTTATATGCATGCGATGAACAAATTTTAATAAATTCCAAAAGTATTCAAATTATTTCGGGCACTGCGGGCTAATTCCGTAAGTTTATAGATGACAGCTGATGAGTAAATAGCTCCAGGATGCCTGGGTATAATCTGCGCTTAAAATGTACGGACTGACAAGACTGTAAAGTATTTATTGCTTTCTGAAAAATGAAAGAGGCATCATAATTTTGCTTTGATAAACATGTTCGATATGTTTATTATGGAAATGTTTAAATAATAAATAATTGAATTACCTTTTATTTATTTATTTATTTGTGTGTGTGTGTGTGTGTGTGTGCGAAAGAGAGAGAGAGAGAATGGCAGCATCTAAGTTACTAACCTTTGAAGTTACAGTTTTCCGATGGCTGTCGATCTAAGTGATTTGTGATACGGAAAAATGCCCACATCAGCTATATTAAATAAGACAGGGCGCCCTATAGAAGGATAAGAAATCTCTATGTTATTATTTTCAAAATTTTACATAGTACAGATTGTCGAGGGAACAAATAAAACTAGAATTTGTTGCCCTGAAAATCAAACAGAAATACAAATTAATCTTTTCACGAAGTGTCTTTTTGCAGAGATTGCATTGGTTGTTTTTCGTGCCAAGCTCGGTGCACCATTTGCTGAACCCAGAAAAGAGTTTTGACTACCTCTGTCAGAGTTCCACATATAAGCAAAATGTTTGTTCAGTTGAAAAGAAAAATCTTAATTACCCTGCTAAATTCCTTTCTTGTTTATTATTTATTTATTTATTTTAAAATTCTTGATTACACATATTTTTCTTGATTAATGAATAGTAGATTAAAAAGACGGCTTCATTAGAACCCTGTTAACGCGAAGCCGCTTAAGACGAAGTAATATTCTTCACGAAACATGTGCTTGGTCCTGCCAAATACAAATAAACACAAATCTTTATTTTTTACTAGTTAAAATCACCGGTTAATATGAAATTCGTTAACGCAAAACAGCTTACACGGTCCCTTATTTCACCTTAAACCCTTTAACGCGCAGTGTTCCCGTTCTGGGAACACCAAACTCTGACGTTTTGACTGTTGCCAGTCACGAAGGATAGATATGATTTCTATAAAAATAGTTGCGGGAGACATAGCTCCACGGGAATCCTTTACTTTGTAGCACGTCATTTCCGGTAAAAAAATTGTCACTATTATTTTTAACAGCACTGACATCTGCTGAAAAATGGAAGAATGCGAGAACAGCTGAATAAATTGTTCAATGCTGAAAAAAGGGCAGCCGTTGCCATCGCTCGACTTAACTACCAGCAAGATGGCGGACGATCTGTGCCGGCACAGCCAGCTGCCCCAAAAAGGGTCTCTAGATCTGTTTCACGCGATGAATGTTTCGATCGTTCCACCATCTTGCTGGTAGTTGTTAAGTCGAGCGATGGCAACGGCTGCCCTTTTTTCAGCATTGGGAAAGGGTTGCGCCTCAAAGGGTTAATAAAGAAAAATACCTCAATGTATAAGACTTGGTGCAAAATCCCTCATCAACCCTTTGAAGCTCAAGCGTTTTCACATCAATATAGAAAACCAACTAAATAAACTGCCCAACGCAGAAAAAGTGAAGCCGTTGCCATCGATCCATTTAACTACCAACCTGTAGCGTGAAAATTTGTGGTTGAGAAAGGCTTTCTTGTAATACGATAATTGCTCGGTAGAAACCTTTGCCCCCTTTCCCTTTTCCGTTACTTTGAAAAATATCACAGGGACTGGAGTATTCCCACAACTCTTCCGTCATCCAAGTCATGTCTCAAGAAACATCATACACTTTCCAAGACCAGAAGGGTCTGTCGTGCGGGCTGGGGGGCTTCGTGATGGAAGGGGGGTCTCCTTGACTCGAATTTATTGGTGAAACGCCTCCCCTTTTCCGGTATGTGAAAGTCTTTACCCTGTAGGTAAATGACCCTGCGCAGATTTCCAGTTGCGATAAAGATTTCCGTACTTGTCAACAAACTATGTAGAGATTTTCAAGATTAAATAAAAAGACAGTTTGGAAATTGTTTTACTGAAGACAAAGTTGTGGAATTGTCTTCTGCGAGATAATTACAACTCTGCTCCTCCATCACTCTCCCTTCATTTTTTATGCAATATAACTCTGGCGGTTTAAAAACAATACATTTGGAATATGACCTTTGAAATGTTTACATCATTTTATTTATTTGAATCAAAGTTCACCAGGGGGGATCTCGAGAACTGTTCTGGAATAACTAAAATCTCAAATTGGGAATTTATCTAGATTATGATTGAAATTTTTTTTGGCAGGTTCTATTATTCTCGCTCATTTTTAAAGTTGAGAAGTCAAAATTTTGGCGAAAAAAAATAAATGGGTTACAACTTTTAAACTCTCTTGTAATAAGTTTATACGCATGAAGGTTACGAAAATTTTCTAAAAATTGAGAGTTTCAGAGTTTTAAAATTAATTTTTTTTCTGTATTTTTTTTACACATTTGTTCAAAATTTCAGTCGATCAGTTCAACGATATGGATTTTTATACGACATAAATAAACAATTGCACAAACGAAATTTCATTTTCACTTATAGGATATAAATAATAAATTCCTCAAGACCCGAATTCTAAACCTTCTCATTCTTTTTCCAGTTTTCAATTTGCAAGATCTAATTATAAATGTGATCCGGCAATTGATGTATCTTCTACAACTTGCAAAACTGTATAATGAATGAATAAGACAAACGAGATACATGCTAGTTCTGGTAAAACAAACAACGCAGGAATAAAAATTGATTCCGTTTTCCTTTCAAAGTGCTTAGGTTAGTCACGTTTAAAAACACATGGTCACGCTTGCTAAGTAAATCGTATTTGCCGATAAAATTATTTCATGTATTTTCGTTTATTACAGAGGGAAAATTCCCCTCTGTAATTATAAATTGCTTTAAAAATCTTACAAAACTTGAGTAAGAAATTTCGTTTATAGTTCTTTTTAAAAAGGGAGATGGTAAGAATTAATTGTGTTTATGAAATTAAGTTATTGCAACGTAACTTAGGTTTTGGTTGAGTTAGCTCAATATTTTGCTGTTTGATCACAATATTTCGTTAAATCTACTCGTCAGATTACTGATTAAAAGTCCCAACTTAAAAGGCACAGATTAATTGATTAAAAGAGCAATAATCTTGAATTATTTAAAATACTATCAAATGTTCAGCCTTTCATCAGGAAAAAGCTCAGAGATATGAAAATAAACATATGTAGACTTAAACCATTCTCAAAGGTTTTCGAAAAGAAAAAATTCCACCGAAAGATCCCGTTTCCGTGGCTGTATACAAATTACGAAAGAAAATACTGATTGCATAAATACATAATACTTTTGCTATTATTGGTATTGTTGAGCCGCATAGCTACTTTGTTTAAATATATCTCTGAGCGATTTTTTATGATGAAAGGCTGACATTTCGTACATTACATAATTAATGTATGGGGCACATTTCAGTAAGTCGGAATTTTTTTGTACGGGGAGGGACGAATAAAAATTCAAATTTTATAATTAATTAGATTCAAGCTCCTGAACATTTAATCGATACCATAAAATTCTGTTTCATTTTTTTACGTAACTTTGTAATTTACTGTAAATGTCTATGATCAATATCTAGGAATAAAACCTATGTCAGTTCTTTAGCATACCTTGTATACGTACTTCTCAATTTTATAACACGTTCTTTTAACCCTTTCACGTGCGGTGGCTGCGCCGTGAAACCTTCTTATTTCAGAGCTTTCACTGCTATAGTCGCAAAGAAAATAGGATTAAATGGTCCCAACGCTGGAAAAGTGCAGCCGTTGACATCGATCCATTTAACTACCAGCAATATGGCAGTCGATCGAATAGCCCGCGCAGACAGGTGTGTCAGAAAACTTCTTCAGCTCTGTGGTGCCAGATGGATTATTCGATCGACCACTGTGCAGTTGGTAGTTAAATGGATCGATTTAACCCTTTAACGCACAGTGTTCCCGCTCTGGGAACACCAAACTCTGACTACTGAAAAAACACTCAAAATACTGGTGTTAAACGATAAAGTAATTAAAAAACTTTGTAAAAAACACACATAAGTAAAATTTTACTTCTTATGTGTGTTTTTTACAAAGTTTTTTAATTACTTTACCAAACTCTGACGTTTTGACTGTTGGCAGTCACGAAGAATAGATTTGATTTCTATCAAAATAGTTGCGGGTGACATAGCTCCACGAGAATCCTTTACTTTTTAGCACGTCATTTCCCGTAAAAAAAAAAAAATGGTCACGATTATTTTTAACAGCACTGACATCTGCTGAAAAATGGAAGAATGCGAGAACAGCTGAATAGATTGCCCAATGCTGAAAAAGGGCATCCGTTGCCATCGCTCGACTTAACTACCAGCAAGATGGCGGACGATCGAAACGTTCATCGCGTGCCACAGATCTAGATACCTTTTTTTTGACGACAGCTGGTTGTGCCCGCGCACAGCCAGCTGCGTAAAAAAGGGTTCTCTAGATTTGTGGCACGCGATGAACGTTTCGATCGTCCGCCATCTTGCTGGTAGTTAAGTCGAGCGATGGCAACGGATGCCCTTTTTTCAGCACTGGGAAAGGGTTGCGCCTCAAAGGGTCAATGGCAATGGTTGCACTTTTTCAGCGTTGGGCAATCTGTCCAGTTGGTCTTCTATATTGCTGTGAAAATGCCTGGCGCTTCAAAGGGTTAAAGCACAATAAAAAGCTAATTCGACATATCTATTCCGAATACGTGGGAAGTCCTGATCTTTTAACCCAACATTATTTTTTTTCAACCACTTCTCTCACACTCTAGACCCTTCACAATCAGTTTTTTTTTTTCATCTTCTTCCTTTTCCAGTGCTCATTAATGACTTCTCATCCGAGATTTATCTTCATTAATAGCTCATTAAATGCTGATGTGCATTTTATCTCGGCTTATCGGGGCGGAACAGCATGAGAGGTGGTGGTTATACCTTCGCTTCCAACCTCATGTTTTTCCACCACCACCGACACTTGCTGGAAAGTATAGAAGAGTATGAGGAAGGAAGATATGTTGGGTGGGTGGGGGGGGGGGGGGTATTTCGACGACGACAACACTGTCAACTGTTTTTTTTTTTTTATTTTTAAGCGATTAACAGAGCAAATAAAGTTCCAAGATTAAATATAATCATACTGTGTTTAATTAGCAGCTTTGGCGTATAATAAGCAAGCTCTGGTTGTGTCCAAGGTATAACGATTTGAATGAGGTTTTGTTCACAGCTTTGAAGTGCACAGGAAAGGGATGATATTAAACTAATAATATAAATTTTCTTAAGGGTGTTGTTCCAAATAACAGAATCTATCTCACGGTCTTTGTACACAAATTAAAATAAACCAATTGTGCCAGATATTCGTAAAAAATTTAGGGTGATTCTTGATAAACTGCACTGCATAGTACCTTAATAAATGAAAAAACGGTGCCTTTTAAATATTTTTGAAAAAAAAAAAAAATTCCTCATCCTGGAATTGCGCAGCAAAAATTTTCGATGAGTAGCACACCCTGCCAAAATTTACGATATTAAGAATTTTTTATTTATTGCGGAGTATAGTACAGCTTGGAAAGTGTTTTGAATTTAATAATAATTATATTGATATAATTATTGTAATAAATATATTGATATAATTAGTTTTTTTTCTGTGTTCCGGAGTTACATGATGTTTTCGAAATACACCGTTAAGTACTCAGAATTCAAACCAGTGCCAGTTAAATACTATAATAGGGTGGTCGTTTCTAAATTAATAGTATTTAAATTAGACTTTTTCATCATTATCATGGTCGGCCAGACAGTCCTGTGAGTTCCATATCCTTCTTTTGAAGATTTTTTACAATGACTTCAGGATTGGATCTCCAGTTCTTTTATTAATTGCCATAAAATCAGATTCATCTGAATCAGCCCATATTAGAAGCTATCTTCCTGCCATCGAGCTCCAAGTGACTTCAAATTGTAGTACCTTTTTCATAGCATTGTCATTGTACCTTCGGATAAAGTGAGCAATACAATTCATTCTATACCCTTTTACGTATTTCATGATATCAGGTTGCTAATAAAATCCTGTATAACTCAAAACTGTATCACGTTTTTCAAATATTATTTTCCCTTATAGCACCTAGTACATATTCCGTAGTATTTTTCTTTCAAGATTTGCAATTCAGTTTTCTTCCAGTTTAGTTAGAATGCTGTAATGTCCAAGGCATGCATGTTCAAACGGGTTTAACGAGAGTAAGTGGAAAATTTCTCATTTCCTGAATGAAATCTAAATTTTATAAAAATTCTTAGTCCATATAAAGCAATGTTTGCTAGTTATAGTCTGATACTGAATTTTAGAAAATAATCTGCTACCCGTAGTAATAATTGATCCAATTCCAAGTAAAGTAACCTTACCATTTCGAATTTATAAGAGTTTATTTCAAGACAGGGAGGTTGGACTCTTCTTTTATATGTTTTCTTCTCACAGACAGACACATTACCTCAAAGACTTGGTTTAAAAAGTCCATTCGTCCAGCCACAAAGGGCAACGAATCATTGATTAAGAAATACTTAGGTGAAGCATTCAATTCTCCTAATTACGCATTTTTTAATGCCAAAAACTCACTCTATTTATGCCCCACGGATGCCGTCCATCTAACACATAAGATTAATTGCATTAATTTAGGAAAATAAATAAGTTCGAGGTAAATAAGTAAAATCTTTCGTTATAAGTACTTTTTAAATACAGATTGCTCTGAAACAATTAAAAATACCATTATAATTTATGTTAGTGTCATTCTGCGCATGCGCATACCACTACTGTGGCCACCGTTTCAAGGGAACAAGTTTTTTCCCCCGTTATGTTCAATATAGCTGTTCTTATATCCATGCAAGAAATGTTTCTCTAAGAAAGGTTCCGAAGATCGCATCGATATTATGATCACATACCAATAGCTGTTCAGATAGATGTACGGGCTGAGAAAAAAAAATTTTGAAGGCCAGTAAAAAATTTTGAGAAAATTGAAAACGCTTAAACTGGGGATTAAAATATCATTTGATTGGCAATTATTAACCTTAAATACCAGGAAAATTTGCAGCAAAATTCATTTGTAAATATTTTATCATCAGAAAATGTTATAGAACACACAGATGAATATTTAAGCCCGAGTAAAAACTTAAGGCCATTACAAAAAAGAACATTTAACCTCTTCAAATCCGACAAAAATCTCGCATGTCAAATTAAAGAGCAATCTCGTAATTATTTTGAAAAAACCTATTACATTAAAAATTATATGTAGAAAGCGCAAAGAAAGTTTACAAATAATTTTTTGAATAAAAGCTTCACTACCAATCCCAGTTTAAGTAGTAAAAAGTTGCTATCACCCATAAAGGTAGACTGACAAAACGCTTTTAAAGGTAAAGGATATTCTACAAGCTCTTTCCAGCTATTTGAATTTCCCAAATGAGCAAAAAATATTAACACATTCGAAACTTTACTAACATTGAAATATTCTTTTGTGTAACGGTAAACAAAGATGAAAATAATGGCAAACAAAAATAAAATGTGTGCGTCAGTGTGTAGAATTTGCACATTCACATGCGTTTACTTCATTTATTCAAAATTCAAGCATCGACGCATATGTACGTCCATTCAGAACTTAAAAAAAAAAACTTAAAGAATCGTTTTAAGAATGGAAAGAAAAATGTCCACATATATGTACCTCGGGACTGAAGAGGATAAGACAGAGAAAAACAAACTTTTAGAGGCTTGTGCAGGAGCCATTCCTTGGAATTGCTTCAAATTCAAATATTCTTTTTTCATCGATGAAACTAGTTTTTGTGAAAGTTCAGGGTCGTATTATACCATTCGTCTTCGATAACAAGTTGCTTCAGTTCTACTGATGATGTAAAATGTCTCCCATTTACATAAACTCTTTTTACGAAGTCACCCTATAAGCTCTTTATTGTGTTAAGATCTGTAAAATTAGCTGGCCATTTCATAGTTCCAACACTGTTGACTTGGAACCCATTTTTTGTACTGTTACTTGAATGGATAGATGCATTATCTTGCTGATATTTTCAATTTTCTTTTTGCAAGAGATTCAGCATTTTGTAAAAGATGACTTTCTATGACACTTTGATATGCTTATGAATTCATTTTAGCAGAAACGAACACAATTGAACCCACACCATTGTAAGCAAAGCATCTTTAGACCATCACAGACCTTCACCTAATTGGCGACTGGATAATACTCCTTTTTCTTTTCTTAAATCATACTAATAGTACTTCCATCCGTCTGGTCCATTCAAATTAATTTTTTTTTAATCAGAAATAATTATTTTTATCCAATGGTTATCTCAAGTCATTACTTACTGGCTGAAGTTCAAACGATCTATTTTGTGCTTCTGCAGCAGCTGCGACAGCTGGCTGTGCCGCGGCACAGCCAGCTGCGTCAAAAAGGGTCTCTAGATGTTTGGCACGCGATGAACGTTTCGATCATCCGCCATCTTGCTGGTAGTTAAGTCGAGCGATGGCAACGGCTCCCCTTTTTTCAGCATTGGGCAATCGATCCAGCTGTTTTCGCATTCTTCCATTTTCTAGCAAATGCCAGTGCTGTTAAAAATAAGTGACCATTTTTTTTTTTTTTTTACGGGAAATGACGTGCTAAAAAGTAAAGGATTCTGGTGGAGCTATGTCAACCGCAACCGCAACTATTTTTATAGAAATCCAATCTATTCTTCGTGACTGGCAACAGTCAAAACGTCAGAGTTTGGTGTTCCCAGAGCGGGAACACTGCGCATTAAAGGGTTAAATAATAGGAGTGGAAAATGCAATCTCACTTTGCATAACTTTTGGAACTAAATAATTATGGCTTTATTTCAACAAAAGCACAATTGAAGATCTTGAATAAATACACGCGTAAGAACTGCATATTTTTTTATGTTCACCACCTCACTTCAATCACCACGATTTAAACATCTCTATCAATTATAGATATCATTCATTCATCTGAGGTGTTTCCACGGGGGGCAGGCTTCGTTCGTTAGGTATTCAGCAAGGGTTTCGCATCCAATTTGCCATTCACGCATCGTCTTCGTTCAGGTAACGTTTGACCCTTTAATGTTCGATGGCCCTTTTCGGTTCTTGGGACTGCTCAATATGTTACTGCACACACGCACATATACTAGGTAATTAATAAACTTGCAGGTGTTTGCCGAGATTCGTTTTGTGTTGTTTATATACGTGAACCCTGAACTCGGATGCGGAGCTTCCTCCTCAAGGGAACCTAAACAAGGATCTGATGACGAATATTTGTTCTTTTTTTTAAATCTCTTTTTCTTGTTTTCCCTCTCTCGTTAATATGTCGCTGTTCAATGAACTTGACGATGTCGCTTTCTATACCGCACGTTTATATTCACCTTCGAGTGAGGACAGTGAAAATTAATGCATCACGTAATTGGAAAGTTTTGTCATCTGTGCTCCTTGAATTGCTAGGCTTTAACCCTTTGAGGCGCAACCCTTTCCCAATGCTGAAAAAAGGGCAGCCGTTGCCATCACTCGACTTAACTCAAGAACGTACCCAGGGGGCGGTCCTGGGGGTCCGGACCCCCTCCGAAATTTCAGTTTTTGCTAACAAAATAATAATTATGAAGTCTTTTTGTGAAACCTTTTTCATCGTTCGGTTCGGACCCCCTCCGAAATTTTTGGACCCTCCCCGAATTTTTTTTCTGGGAACGTCCCTGACTTAACTGCCAGCAAGATGGTGGACGATCGAAACGTTAATCGCTTGCCACAGATCTAGAGACCCTTTTTTGACGACAAGGATTTTGATTTTGATTCAATCCCACCTTCAGCCATGTTTGAATTTAAAAAGCGTACGTATAAACTACCATCTTCTGGTTGAAGCCCATTTTCAAACGCAATTCATCGATGCGGTTCCTGCCTTTAGAATGTTCTGGCTATTATTATACAATATTGTCAGTCCGTTTGGAATATTATACGTTAAACACTATTGAAAATATATAAACAGTCTTGGCTTGTCTTTCATGCATACGAATCCTCACATTTGAATATAGGAAGAGTATACCACGCGTTAAAATGATTTTAAAATAACATTTCTAATGGAAAAATGAAAATCAGTGCATTATAAAAGCAAAATGCACTCATATAAGCCTCATTCAACATAAATCACTCTAGAGTTAAATGAACACATGCACAAACACATAAAATAAATATTCGCAGGAAATGCCTGCAAACATCATTAAATACTTAAAATGCTGAAACTCGTGGAAAAAGAATTTAATGGGCTATTCATTTTTGGGGGCTACAAATCTGAAAAATAACCTCACGTGTCTATTAGAAAATCAGCTATCTTCAGCTCTCACTTTTACGACCTGTTTGAGTCTCTTACTCAAAAAACTTCCTTTCTATTTCGATAAATAACACAGAGCACTTTCACATACCTGTGCTTGATTCTACAATAGGCAACAACCGCGAGCGTTTTTTCTTAATTGACTTCAGCAGCAAGCCTACCCCATAACTCTTCTCAACTCCTACCACTCACCGAGTTCCACATAAAGTGCGCATTGCTCTTTAATCGCAGGTGTTCCGATTAAACTGCTCAAAACATCCACACCCCCAGACGTAGATTTCCACTAAAATATTGACAGTCCCGCTTGCAGGACAAAAGCAACTCACCTTTTCCTTCTGAAGCGTACACCTTCTTGGATTCCAGTTTTAACGAGATGGTCAAGATCCTTTTTTTTTTATTTGTTGTTGTTGTTTGGTGATGGAAAGAAAGTTATTGCGATTTTATGGTTTAGCATTCTTTGCAGTCGACGCTTTTTTTTTTTTTTTTTTTTTTTTTTACCTGAACAACCTGTCCCTCCTTCTCTCATTTCAGTTACCTTTCTTCCTTTTTTCTCTTCTCCCAGGCGAAATGTTAAGAGTCGCGTATAACTAACCTATTAAATGTAGTTTGAAAAAGTGATGCATGTGTTTCCATTGTGAAAGAGAATTCTGAAGCACAAAAGCAAAAACGCACAGGGCTTTGTGGATGGGAGGGGTGGGGATGGTGGTGTAGGGCGTTCTCGTGTAATGTATGTCCAGGAGTTGTATTGTTATAGTCCTTCTTTTATCGTTTTTTTTTTTTACTCCCGTGAAAGGTAGCAGAGAAAGATATATTTCAAGATTAAAAAAAAAAAATGTGGGGATTGAAAAAGAACGCTTTTCCATGCACGCATCAATTGTTCAAATAAAACAGTAAATGTATACTTTTTTTAAAGTGATTAAAATTATTTTTATGATAACGTTTGTTTAAAATAGTTTTGTAAGTTCCACGACAAAGTTGGAACAATGGCCATTCCTGAATTATGATTTCCTCTGAATCTATGAGTTATAAGATGAAAATATTTTTCTAAAAATACTAATGTAGAAACGGATATATGATAAAACAATGAAGTACACAGAAAAATGCAAAAACAAAAAATTATTTTAAATATTTACATAGAGCAATTCAAAACCACTCGATTCTTGATTGTCACAATTGTGTGACAATCATATCAGTATACAATTAATTCATTTTTAGGAAAAGCTTTTCGTTAATTTTTACAAATTTATTTACAACTATAAACCAAAAATATAGGACTAAGCACAAATTTATGAACTTAAAATTAATTCTAACTCTATGTATAAGAATACAATAAAAAATAATCAGAGCTGTCTCCTAACCCATATATCTGCCAAGCATTTTTAAAAAAATCATTAATAAATATTCAATAATAAACATTTTCTTGTAAATTGAAAGATTTGAACAGTTTGTAAATAAGGCGTATATAAGTATCACTAAACAAAATTTGTAAAGGTCAACGTACATTTTACACTTTGATAACTATTTTATGAATTTAATTTTTTCAATAAAATAATGAACTTAATATTTGTTGTAAAAATTTTTAAACGCAACAAATATATGTCTGTGATAACGTAAATCATGCATTGTTTTTTCTTCCAAAATTATTGTATTTTTAAACAAATGGAATTGTGTCAAGACTCCTTTTATAAAGATGTATAATTGTTGAACACTTAAAATAATAAGAGGTTAACAATGTGTTGCTGTATAATGAGAAATAGTAAATATTTTTTGATAATTACTAAACATTAAACATAAAATTCTTACTATGATAACTGAATTAATTTTTAAAAATATAAATTATTGAAGTATTATTAATTTGAAAATGCACTTGTATGCGTGATATATAAAACTTCGTAAAACTATCACACTTATTTTTAAAGTAAAAAAAAAAAAAAATTCAAGGAATTATTAGCCTTTTTTTAATAAATAAAAAAAAAAGTTTGAACAGGGGGCGGAGAAAAGATTTCCAAAAATTTAATTTATATCACAGCTTATTAAATTATTGAAATTTATTAATTGTAAAATGTACCTCTAAATAATATATTGAACCTAACGAATGTTCAAGAAATTACTAGCATTTATGCGTAATAAATAGATAAATAAAAACACTCAGACTCCTAAAAAATAATATTTGTCTCTAAAATAAAAAATAAGAAATCTAAAAATCTAATTTATACCCTAATTTAATAATAAATTTACTTTTCCTGTAATTACAAAGTGTACTCTATTAAAATTTCAATTTTTAAAACTAATTTTTGCAATTAGTTAAATTTTTGAAGAAACTGCTGCAAGACTCAACGGCGTAAGGCTAGAGCATTCATCAACCAGTGTATCCGGATTCTTAGCTCTCGGCAGTAACTGGAATCCCTGGAAAAGGTTCTGGATATTCAAGGTAGATGGCAGTATCACTCTTTTGTGTGTGTGTGTGTGTGCGTGTACCGGGTCACTATGTGGTCGCCTTGTCACCACATTGTGGGGTTATTAAGTGAGCGTCATAGTGAGTGCGCATCGACGTCGCAGTGACTATACTCGTGAACAGATTGTGACAGTCGCTTAAGGGTCACTTGGGAGTCACCGTGGTATCAGGGATACTTTCTACCATTACCGAAAATTAGAGGGCATCCATAGTACTTTATTAAAAATAATAGTAGAGAAAATTTTTCATAAAAATAAAGTAAAAAAATCTGTCATGTCAACACGATCCCCTTACACAAAATAATCAGGAGAGCCAACAAGTCCGAAACGGCGTAGTTGTGCTTGTAGAAAACCATGTTCAGCCAGAAGCTGGAAAAATGAAAGATAGTTGCTGGAAGAAAATAATAATAATAATAATAATAAACATATCGACAGTCATATACAAAATCTTGTTAACCATTTTATAAGTCATCTTGATAAGTAACACCTGTGTATTTTCAATATTATTTAACTAAGGGGACCTTCACGTGTATAGACCTTTCCTTAAATGGAGATAAGTAGACTTTTCACATTCCATTTTGTTTAAAAATGATTTTCCTGGCGAGTTTCAGTTTAATTAACCGTGAAAACTTTACATCTTTAATGGGAGTTTTACTATATGACAAAATATTTAAAACTCTAAAGTTAAATTGATTGGCTTCTCACAAAATCTCTAACACATTATGTCTAAATAAAACTTACTTTTTAGGTAGGAAGACTTTCTTGGTTATTTCCACACCGTCTTTGAAATAATTTAATGGATAGCGGATTATACATGAGCAACTTTGAGTATTATTCAGGAGGGGGGGAAAATTTAACGTTTAGACACAATGGTAAATTAAACTCCCGTTGGCCTCCCGAACCCCCACTAATTTTTACAAGCATATTTAGAAAAGTAAATCTTGTATGTACGTGTTTATATACTCGCGTAACAGTCGCATTTTTTTTTCCCAATTTTTCATTGTGGAAGTCCAGGTGCGACTATTGTCTACTGCATAATATGTAACTCTAATGCTAAAACATTAAGGATGTAAAAAATACTTTATAAGGATATTGGGAAACTGCCAATTGTTTCCAGATTATTTTCTGTTTATTAAATTGTCTTTTCGTCAGTTGTGTACATAAAAGAGGCATTTTTCTTTTGATGTTAGATTTTTATAGAGATTAAATTCACAACTAAAAGTGAAAAAAATTGAGAAACTTTGGACAAAAAATTCTAATAACGTAATACACAATTCATAATAATTTTCTAGATTTTTCTAATATTCATTTTCAAGATGAAGGTCAAATACGCGTCTGCGACTTTTATGCGGGGAAAATATATTTGACGATTTTTCTGCTTCAAAACGGGGATGCGATTATCATGCGAGGGAGACAATTACGCGAGTAAACACGGTATTTCAATGGCATAAGCAGTTAATTTGAGTGCAATTTCTGCCAATGTAGTATCACAGACTCAAGTCCAAATTAAGGTTATACACAAAATCTGTAATATAACAGAAAAAAATACTCGATTTATTGTAATAAAATTTGGGTCCGAAATATATTATTATGGGAAGCAACGGCAACATAAAAATGAAAAAGGGAATTGTTAATTTATATAAAGGGTACATCACAAACGGTCTAATCATGATTTTTTATAACTCATGAAAGGTCCATTAATAGAATTAGAATATATGTTTACCGTACTGCTGTTATACACGCCTCAACAACAAATAGCCCAGCCACAGTGTTAAAGAGAGCGTGTAATATTTAAAGGGTGTCATCATGATTAGATCGTTTTTGATATAACCTGTATACTAACTAAAAATGCACCTTTTTATTATTGTTATTTTCTATATGTTCCTTCCCATAACAACACGCATGTTTTTGTGCCAAATTTGCTACCATAAACGGAGTATTTCTTCAGTTATCGCAAATTTTGTGTTGGTAGCCTTAATTTTGAACACCGGTGTATAAGAGCAGTGGCGCCAACTTGCATACCCATCAGGCTGACCCAATAATTTGTTCCTATTTTCATATGTTAAAACAATCCTCTCTATCTAGTTTAAATCTTGAAACATTATTTTTACCGCAGATTTTCGGAGAGCATCTAAAACTAGCAGAAAATGAAGTTCCAAACTCGTATCTGCTTTTAGCCACAGGCCTGATAATATGTACTTTTTTTAAATGTATAAATCACATATTTTATTTGTTTACTTGCTTTTTTAAAATATAAAATTAAAATTTTGACCACTTTTTTTTTTTTTTTTTTTTTTTCGAATCTGCACAGGTAATGACGGATTCAGAAAACAAATTCTGAAAAGGCACACATTAATTTTTTTTTAACCAACTCAACTGAATTTACAAAATAAATAAATTTTCTGTAGTGTAAAATCAGTCTGGAAGGAGCACGTGACAATGTGAATAAGGAAACAAAAATGTTGATTGATTGACATTATCCAACTATATAATTCAGTTAGATCAACAAAATATTTAGCTGTTTCGAAAAAAAAGAAAACCTTTAGTTGAAAATAGGGTCAAGATTTTGTAGAATTCAACAAAACATCCCCCCTCAGTTTTTCCATAGAAGTAGAAAATGCCCTTTTACTTATAAATATAATATTCCAACAAAACCAAGCTGATGCCAATGTACAGTTTCCACACTGCGTTTGCGCCAGCTGTGTCAGTGCAGAAGAAGATTCGCGGCAAAATGTCCCTCTCTCAATTCTGCCGCGGTCCTTCTTTTATCAGGCTCGTGAATCATCATTCCAGGAGGAAAAGCTAAAACAGGAAGTTTGGGTAACAACCTATACGCTTCATGGCCGTAACCACCCTCCCACAAAACACCCTTCCCTCACCTCCGTCGAATTTCTGAAGCAGAACTGTCGTACGTCCTCCCGCCAAAAAAAAAAAAAAAAGGATCAGGTTCAAGGGTCAGAAGTGAGCGTGTCCGTCCACCAACCAAAGGGTGCTTGTTGTAAAAGCCGCAAATGAGGAGGGGGACTATCCTGCAAGAAACGTGGAGTCCTCCCGGCGTTGTGGATTTTTTTTTTCTTCTTTTTCTTCTGTGAAACTCGGTATACATATTTTTGAGGAATCCTCTGTATAGACATGGAGGGATAACGCAAGCCCCGGTAACTCTTGTGGAGGGAGGGGGGGGGGGGATCACGTTCAAGGGGCCTTCCAAAGATTTGCTGTTGCATTTTTAAAATTAAAATTCATAAATTTTTGTTTAAAGAAAAAAGTAATACAGTTTAAGAGCTGAGAAATTTTAAAACCCCACAAGAGACAGGAAGTATCACGAGGCTGTTTATGATAGTATAGCTATCAACTTGGGACAGTTTCAACTTCTCCCCTCACCCGAATATACAGGTATTTACATGTAATATCTAGTGTACTGCCCTCAGTGGCACACCCAGGATTTTAGTTTAAGGGGGGGGCTTGGCTACAAATACTGCTGAATTCGGTTATAGTGACATCAATTATAGTTACAACTCTCTTATAACGTCGAAATATTCGGTACCCACTTGACTTGCTCATAGAACGCAAATCCACTACCAATGTAACTCGTTATATCAGTCAAATAATTATCGGATCTCTTCAGTGATGGCTTAACCTAGTTTAACTGTGTTTCATACACTAACTGTAAGCATAATTATTCAAAAATTAATGTATTTTTTGGTAAAAAAATGTTTTAGAAATAATTTACAGACGATTTTTAAAAATAAAATATTTTAATTAAGTGGCAATTTTCAATTTTTTAAAGCTTTTCACTTCTAACACTCCACCTTTAGGGGGGGGTGTTATTTAGCCCCCATAGCCTACTTCTAACACTCCACCTTTAGGGGGGGGTTATTTAGCCCCCATAGCCTCCTCCGTGCGTGCGCCTATGATGCCCATTAAGTAACCTTTATCTCCCCTTTAATCAAACTCAAAACCATATTAATTATGGTGTTAATCTAACTTTTTAAATTCATTTTTGGTAATGACGCTGTACCCTTTTTGCATTCAATTACAATCCTCTTTCTTTTCTGCTATTTTATTATCTATTTATTAATTTCTAATCTTATAATTTCCCATAACTGCGGCAATACTTCATATGCACATCAGCCAATCCATTACAACTCAAGTGATTGGCAGTCATTGCCATCATCCTCGCCTCTTCCCCTAAGTAGAAAAACTCGGGAGCCCGACATGTCAATTGCTGAGTAAAGGTTGCGCCAATTTGTACATGATGTAATTAATTACCTGAACTAAAAAAAAAAATATATTTCAAGGATATTCTGTAATACAGTGAGACATAATGTATGTGTGAACAAATGGAGAAGACGGGAGGGAGGGGGGGGGGGCAATAGAATTTCTGCGGGGCTCCCGCGTTTTTGCTGCTTGTAGCTCATGGTTACTGTACAAGATATGTAAAAAAAAAAAAAAAAAAAAAAAAAAAGTGAAGTAAATGTCTGCACAAATGCCCATTATAACAAATTCATTATTCGAAATACATCTTTATACCCCAGTTTTTACATCGCTTGCGCCTTAGCCCCAAAGGTAGTTCTTTCAAGTGGGATTTTATTATTTGATTGCAGTTACTGATAAAGAGAGAAATCACACATAATAAATTTTGCTGAACTGATATTAAAATTACGCCAGTGCATAGTTTACATGGTTCCAAAGGCTATCTTCGTCGGTGATTGCTGTCCCCCCCCCACACGCACAAAAAAAAAAGAAAGAAGGAAAGAAAAGAAAAGAAACCTTTTCTAAAAACCTTTTTACCCAACACATTTTTCGTACCTTTTTTTCTGTGTGCCTGCCTATTAATATTCCGAATGGCTTTGATTCAAACCCTGCCTTCTAATGAGCCTTCAGATTTTAAGTTGATTGTTGATTTAAGAAAAAAAAAGGGGGAGATATCTGCTTAAGGCGGGAGGACTCTTTGAGCGGAGGACTTTTAAAAGGGCTCTGACCAGCATTCAAGTTGCGTAAAGCCGCCCCTAACTCCAGACAGTGAGATCGACAGCCGCGCGGTAGGCCAGAACCCTGTATTTTCATCTTCCAATGTTCAGTGTCTTTTCCACTCGGCCATTAAGGGGCACCTTCAGATTTTAAAGAAGTAGTAAATAGTACTATAATGACTCTTAACAGCTTTCCAAAACAAACCATTGGCAGCAAAAACATAAAATAAATTTTCTTATTTAAATGAAAAAAAAAGTATAGTAATAAGAATAAGTAAAGACAAAAATAAAGAAAATAATTCGTTACGCTTTTCTATATCAAAAAAGAGTCATGAATTGCGCGCAGACACTGCAGATGAGCGATTACAGCACGGGAACAAAACTTGCTCTTCACCGCTTTTGATCGCGTTGTGCACAGAAACTTGTTTTACAGGCAAACTTACTCGACGATGCGCAGATAAAGATGATGTAAGGTGTGGAAAGAAGTGGTGAGCTGCGAACTAACTTCGAAGTTCTGAAGGAAACCCACATGCATGTTTACGACATCTTCAAGTATGTAATTTTATTTTTTGATTATTAGAAATCTGTCGAAATGCTCAAGTCAAACAAACGGAACATCAGATTAAAAAAAAAAAAAAAGTTTTGGGATTGATGTGTGCCGTATGAGGAATACTATATTGTCAGTCAGTATTTTTAAAAATTACGGTCTTTGATTGCATTAATATTGATCTTTTTATGAAGTTTGTATTTATATAGTACTTACTTGCTATCAATCATTAAAACCATGTAAGAAGCGCTGTGCATACACTCTCTTTGACAATTTATTAAACCAGTTACATCCGTGAAATGAAAACATTTTTTTTTTAAATCCTATGTTTTTGTCTGTTTTCTTCCACTCCCCTGTTTCTTTAAACATTTGCAAGAGTAGTTTTTAACGTCATACAAAATCCAAACTCACTTTCATTTTGCTTTAAAAATAATTGATTTATAAACTTTTGCTTCGCTGAAATTACTGCAATGGGCAATGTTTCTAAATAAGTAGAGAAATTGTTTAAAAATAATATAAAACGTATTATCATAACACTTAGTCAAATTGTAGAAATAAAATGAGGAATATTCGTTCACTCTCTTCCCCCACCCCCTCAAAAATCAATTTTAATTATAATATTGTAAAAATCTATTTAACTTCTTTTTTTTCCTACCAGGAGTACATTTAGAAACTTTGAAGCTGTAGTGTAGAAGGAATTTTTTTATAGTTTATCTCCTACCGTAATATTCAATAAGCCCACTTCAAACATTTTAAAAAAAAAAATGTCTTCTGTTTTTCAGTTTAAAAATACGCTACTCGTGTGAAATGTGGAGCTTTTGTTTGAAATAAAACCAGCATGCGCCCCCGTTTCTTACGCAATATGCAACAACACCCTGACACGACGCGTGTGTCTATGTAGATGTTTACGTAAACAGATAACTATATTTTGCCAACCAAATTGCCAAGCAGCTCCTGCTGGCTCCATTCGTCACGAACCGGGAGAGCCCGATGCTCCCCCTTCGCTTGACTAACTGACCCTTTGGTGCTGACCATAGGATTTCAAAGGCTCACAAAAGGGTGAAGGGAGGTGAGTGCACCCAAGGCCCCCTCCTTTGAGGACAGGGTCCGGGTCCTTTTCAAAGGGGGCAAAATTGAATGGTGTGGGAGACGTTGCTTTGTGGCTTTGAACACGACTTCCAGATAACAAACAGATGCTGCCTGCGGTTGGGAGACGTCGTCAATAAGTGAAAAGCCAGCTGAGAAGGGGTGTGGGGGTGGTACGGACATTTGCATGATCACGTGGCGTGTGGCATTCTGATGCCGTTCTGTAATAAATCGTTCGGACGGCTCTCTTTTCCCCGGTCCCTGAAAGATGTCGCTGGCCAGAAACGCTATTTGGGGCTGAATAAATCTGGAACTTTCGAACGATGGTCATTTTGATTTCTCTCCGATATGTTTGCTCGCTTCAAAAGAATTAAGGAGATTTTCAGAATCTGGTGGACTTTTTTAGACGAAGAACCGACTCAGAGACATTGAATAAATTATAACGGTAAGGAATTGTCAGGCTACTCGTATACTTTTCTCGAAATTAGTCAGCTATAAAATTTCTGATAAATATCCCATGATTTCCATCACTTGCCCCATACAGTTTAATTTATTGCTTTCAGTTTTCTTGATCCTATGAGGATTGTTGTCTGACACAGAAGATTTGCATAAGAGTCGCACTACTCGACTGTGAGAACCGCATGTGACTTACAATCCGTGCTATGGCCAACCCTGTTCTGTATCAATGGTTATCACCAACCTTAAACGTCGTAGGAGACTGCATAGCGTATGTGTGCGTAAATGTATCTAACCACAGGAGTCAACATCCAACGTGTTCAACTCCGACAAACTTTCTGTCAGTGTCAAACTAAAACATTAAAATACGGACGTTCGACGAATTTTTTCCAAATCGCCTCAAGTCCATATTTTTTGAAGCACAGTTCTGATAAGAATTTTATTCCACTACAACTTTTTTTTTAAAGTGTAAAATACACCCCTAGACATTTAACAGCAGATGCTTTGCTTTGCGACTGATAGGTTTCTGCCAAAACTCGACGATGGATGCTGAAACCTGGGACAGAGTGTATTCCGTTAATATCGACTGCATGTAACCATGCTTGAAACCTCATTTTAGCGATTAGCGTCGGAGTATGAAAGAATACTGTGGCAAAACAGCGTAAACTGCGAAGCAACGTCAACTGAACCCTCTGAGAGGAATTTATTCATATCCCAACAAGACTCAAAATGTTCTTCTGATTCTCAGCTTGCAGTAGAAGTGCTGGAACCTAAGACACGGTGTATTCTGATTCTGTTAATATCCATCGCATGTAACCATGCTGGAAACCTTTTTAGCGATTATCATTGACTTATGAAGGAACACCGTGGCAAAACTGTGTAAACTGCGCGAAGCGACCTCAACCATCTGAGAGCAACTTACTTCAACAAGACTCGATGTTCTTCTTTTTCTGTTTCCCAACTTGCCGGTAGAAGTCCCTCAAAGTGTCTCAAAATCGCAACATCAGCAACCAGCCCACTCAAAAAGGAAACAAACATGCACCCGCCATCGCTGATACAACCACTTTATACTCTTTTCCAACCCGTCGTTTGTGTCGTGGAACACCTCCCTCGTTTTTGTTCTTTCTTTCTTTTTTGTGCATAAATGTAGCCCCGGGAGAGCTCTCAGGGGGGCGTCACAGCGAAAGGAATCCGATTACGAAGCGGACTTTTTTTTTCTGGAACCCCCTTCTTACGTAACGAGGTGGAAGGATGTTGAAGAGAGAGACACAGAGAGAGAGGTTCGTGGAATAGGTGGATGCAGGGGGTGTCATAACAAGGCCATCTGCCATGACCGCAAAATGGAACCTCGAAGGGACTTTTTTTTTTAATGCCTGTTGGGGGATAAAGCGCAAAACCGCTTTTGATGAGTCCCCAAATCCGTCGCAATTTGTAAGCAAATCATTTGGGTGTAATGAAGATACTGGAGCTCTTCGGAAAACGTGGAGGGAAATAGATAGCTCGTAATGAGCCGGCCTTGGATACTAACTGGAGAACTATGTACCACAATGAAAGTTTACAAGCCAGTTTCTCAACCGAGTTGATTAATTAGTTAATTAGATATTCAAAGTATGCATCAAACTGCAAACATATCTGAGAAGTATTGAGAAAGTCCGATGCTCTGATGAGTTTTGTTTAAGATTCTTCTCGTGGGCCTTCAAACCCAAACATGCATACAAAATTTCCAAAAATTAGTCGTGTTTAGTACTTCAATACAAAAGTGATAGTCATGATAGTGTTATGCAAACACTTTATGAAATTGATGAAACGGCTTATCCTCTTTATTCACTGTTACTCCAGCACTTAATGATCTTAGCAATATGAAATCGTAGAATTCATTGTCTTTAATTTGTCCACGTACACAGTAGCGGATTAGGTGGATTCAGCCCCCCCCCCCCCAAAAAGAAATTGCTAAAGGGTAACATTCTCTTTTATTATACACTTTAAATAGCTAAAATGATAATATTTTATTACTTAGCCCCTCCCAAAAGGATGCACAATGGTTTAGACTAACATTTTGATTTATAGTACATTTTAATTGGATGAAATAAGCTTTTTTAAAAATTTAGCCCCTCCCCAAAAAAATTTCTGGATCCGCCACTGCACGTACAAACTTCTCTAGAACACTCCCAGGAGACAATTAAAAAAGGTAATTCCAATAAAACGACTGGAACTCGGCTAATTCTCGTTCATTTCATGCACATATGCGGCAACCATTAAAATCCCTACTTTCACAGATTACTTTCACTTCCCTGTCTGTAGGGAAGTAGGAAGTTTTTCGCTGCTGAAGAAGAGTGAAACCGTTGTACAACCCGAAAAGTTCGTACTGTGTGTTTCATTTTTTTTTTTTTTTTTTGTATATATATAAAATAGGCAAATGCAAAAGTCGCATTATCCACTTTTTTTTAAGGTATTGATTTATTCATATCACCATGTTCGTCTTTTTAAGGCAAATCGAACTTAATAGTGGTTTGGATTATAATGAGCACATTGAGGCTAGCGTTTTGTTGCAAAATTTGCATTAGCCAACGACCGTTTTCTAGCAAAACTCACACACTCTGATTCAAAATATGAGAGAGGCTTGCGAAGGGCCATGGGATTATTTACTTCACATCTGTTGGTGGTTTTCTGTTTCCTTTTTTTAAAAACTTGCTTTATTTTAAAAAGTTTATTTGAGAGTTTTAATGTTAATTTTTGTAATATTTAAGTCTTAAAAATGTATAGACATATTTTATTTTATTTTAACTTATTTTTAATTTTAAGTTCTTCTGGCTGTGCTGCTGCTCATGTAGCTTTAAATTCATGACTATTTTGATTTATAACTAACATTACACATAAAAGCTCGCTGCAAAATTCACATTTTCAATAGTTAAATTTAAATTATAGCTTTAACAAAATTATTACAGGTTTTGGACTATGTGCCAGTAGTTGTTATAGAAACAAATATATCACGTAAAGAAGTGGTGCCAATATATCATGTGTATTAAAAATGTTTGTGCATTTTTCTAAGAACTAGGCTAAGTGATGAATGATATTTGCCTCTACATCCTTCGTATGTTCGTTATTTACTAAGTTCTTTATATTTTGAGTGTCCGAATTGAGCGAAACATAATTTTTAAAATATCTGTACAATTGTACATAAATATTACATTTGAAATTTTAAATTTTTTATTAATTTCTTTACACAGTACGAGAGATTGCACTAAAATCCTATTGTTAGGGGAAAGGGGGGGGGGAGAGATATATAGGTAAGCGCTTGAGCAGCCCGGAACTGCGGATCTATGGAATTTATCAAAAGGCACGAGCGCCTTCTCAACAGGCCATGTTTCTGCCAAGATTAGAGTATTTGCGATTGCTTTCTGATCAATAGCCACAGCGGCGAGAGAGAGAGAGCTCTTCAGAAGTTGTCACCGATTTCGGCAACAAAGGCTTCCACCGGGTCCACTGAAAGTCGGAAGCTGACCTCTTCCCCTGAACGGAAACGGACACGCGCGTTTCCGGAGTCGAAGCGCGCGTCCGATTTACTTTTCTGGGTGGCGCGTTACGTTATAGAACCTGGACTGACGGTTTTATTTCCGAAGAGAGCAGAGATGGTCTATACTGAATGCTGCCATGTTCATTGCGAATACTCGATAAATAAACAATGAGCGTTGAGTCCTCGAGAAATAATTCACTTGTTATAAATAAGCAATGAGCATTGAATGCAGTAGCACATCCAGGATTTTGGTTTAAAGGGGGGGGGGGTGCGGTTACAAATATTGCTGAACTCGGTCATAGTGATCTCGAATATAATTATAAATCTCTTATAACGTCAAAATATTCATTACCACTTGCCCGTAGAGCACAAGACCACTATCAACGTAATTCGTTATAGAGTCATAAATAATTATCCAATCTATTCTCAGTGATGTTATGCCCAAGTTTTACTTTATTTTATGCACTAACTGTAAGTATTTATTTAAAAACCAACATCCCCCACTTTTACAAATTAATACCCCCACAAAAAAAAATAATAATTTGAAGACAAATTTTTGAAATAAAATGTTTTAATTCATTAATGACAATTTTCAATTTTTAAAGCTTTTCGCGTCTAATTCCCCAGGTTTAGAGGGTGCTTTAGCCCCCCATAGGCCTCTCTGTGGGTGTGCCTATCCTTGAGGGCAAGCAGCAGTGTCGCATTCAGGCCCATGTCGCCCATAGAGGCACAATTAAAAATCTGCCGCCCAGAGCTTGCTCCTCTTACTTCTACAACTCCGTGGTCCCAGGGCCGTTCCGATTTTATAAGCAAACTAGGCACCTGCCTAGGGCACCGAACCGAAGGAGGCGGCAAGAGCCAGGCAGTAAACCGTTTTTAAGACCTATCTAGGGATCGACGCGAGACGAGACAGAGATTTGCAGCTTCTTGGCGAGACGAGACACGCATTTTTAACAATACGATGTAGGGATTTTGCGAGACGAGACGAAACTTTTAGGCTGTTTTGCGAGACTCCTATTTTTCGTCTCGCGTCCATCCCTAGACCTATCTGCAGGGAGTAAAATTGTTCCCGCTACCCGGCTAGCTCATTCTTCAATCCATCTGTCTGTCTCTCAGTAACGAACTGACACGTGGAAGTTGTGGCAAATTGCATATGGGCTACATACAATTTTGGCCGTTTTTAACAATAGTACCCGGTCACCCGCATAGGGATGGAAGCGAGACGCGAGAAATCCCGCATTGTCTCGCGTTCTCGTCTCGCAATGCGAGACGAGACAGAGTCTTGTCTCTCGCGAGATTTCTCGCGGGAATTTCTCGTCTCGCATAAATTTACGATACGAATTACTTTTCAATCAGAATTGCAGTGCTGTATTATTTGAGGAGGTATGCCATCCTGAGAAGGGAGAGTACACTTTGCCCGAAGCCTCTACCGTTTAACTTGCGTCTCCTTTGTTATCGTTCCTGGTATACTATCAGTACTCTACAATACACGCAAACAAGTAACATTTAAAATTAGGACGGCACGAGGGATATACAAAACACACAAAGGAGAGGATAAAGAAAGAAACTGGAGAAAAAGAAAGGAAACAGAGAGGAGTAGAAGACAGAAAAATAGTATGTAAACAGAGGAAAGGTGGTACGGTAAGTCCTAAGCCTGGCCATATTTACATGGGCCCCAGGGGCACTAACTTTGTGGCCCCTTTTACTATTACAAGCATTTTAACCCATTTTTGACAGCTGTTGAGTTTCGCAATGAAAAGCTTTTGTAATATTTTCCAAATTGAACTTTAAAATTACTTAGATATATTTGAGCAAGCTACATTTAAAAATTATTTTTCTTTTAATATTTGTAACGCATTTGTATCATTAGCTCATATGGACGCTAAATCAGGGATGCCTATTATATGACACTCCCGTTCGTACTTTTGAAATATTTTAAGAAATGATAAAACTATAATATAACACTTCAATTATCCTTTCTAAAAGAAATATGTTTATATTTTTTATCATTGATGCTTAGTACTTTTCCGTTCAAGATGTTTTCAACTTAAAATGTTTTATCAAATATGGGAAAAGTTCTTATAACACACACTCACTCACACGTGTGTCTGTGTGTGAATATTGTCGGCTGTATAAGTGGGTTCCCTGTATATATGTTGTTTTAGATATGTGTCTATCTAGATAATAATTTTATGGGGAAAAAAAAACCTCCATGTATAAATTTATCTATAATAATTACAGACTAATTTTTTTAAGAAACTTATTAATTTGTGCAGAGTAATTGTTGGTTGTAAATAAAAACCAATGAAATTCAATCATCTTGTTAGAGAACTTTTTTTTAGATTATTATTTTAATTAACCTCCCCCCCCCCCCTAATCACTGATGTGAACATAAATATTCGATTTCATAGTTCTAATAATTGTTTTTTTTTTTTTTTTTTTTTTTTTTTTTTTTTTTTTTTTTTTGTAAATATTTAGATAGCTAAAAATGAGGTTTGAATTGCAAGTGAGTTTTAATGTCTAATTCATACTTACGCATAATCCAGAATTATGAATAAATTATTCAAGTATGTTATCATTATATTTTCATTTAAAACTTATTTAGAATGTCTGACTATAATTATTATATTTTTTGAAATAGTTGATGCAAGTATGCTTACTTTGATATTTTATGCTCCAATTGTGTACTTAATAATTGTGATTTTTTGTTTACTTATAATATTGGCTACATATTATCAAATGGATGAATACGTATATGTAATTAAATCTTATGGATATTTTATAGCTTTCTAAGCTACATTGATTGTACACTGTAATAAGCGAAAATGCAGTGCCTTTTGTGGAATTTTCAGAAAAAATTCTTATAGAGCTGCAAAATTTTTCTAAGAGTGACACGTTTTGCAAAATTCCCAATTTTTAAGAATTTTTTCTAAAAGTTTTGAAGTTGATGCTGGTTTATCGTTTATTTCAGTATGTAGTACAACTTGAAAAGAGATAGTTTCAAATTTTTTGAAGTGCCTGGCATAATTAGTTTATTTGTACTTATGTACCAAAATCACATGACTTTTTCGAACTACACCGTAAAAATAAAATGTTTCATCAATTATTAAAAATGCTTCTTCCACCGTAAGCCAAACTATGCGAACGTAAAAGAATGATCTAGAGGAGTGATTTCACTAATATAACGCTGGGTTTCAGCCGAGCATTCAAAGATACATGTTGAGAAACAACCCTTGTCACAACCCTTCTCTGTTGTCTCTTCTTTTTGATGGTGTGAACGAACAGGTTCCCGATAAAATATGAAACCCATATCTCACACACTAAAACAAGAGGGAGGCGATAAGCAGGCTTCACTATAATTACCCCGTCCCCAATTGAAACTTTTATGAATTCACTATTCCGCACTTGGAGCCGCTTAGTTAGATTAAAATTTTATTTGCGCAACATGTCCTGAGTTCTGCATCATTTCTAACGAAATTCAAAGCTTTATATAAATTCAAAAGCAAATGAAACTCCATCTACCATACATATCACATTTACGCAGGTCCGGAAATAAATAAATAAAAACAAATATTTTTTCTGTGTCATGTCACATTATATATACGGATTAGATCTGAATTTTTATCACTTCAAATGCACATATGATTTAATAGGGTAAATAATATATGTATCAATATGGTAACATGTATATGTGACTGATTGTTATTATTAATATTGATTTTCAATAAAATATCACTAAAAATAATATACTAACAAAATCGCAGTCCTTTTGCGAGACGTCTTGAGTCTCGCGCGAGACGAGACAGGCAATTTCTCTGCCAGACGCGGGACGAGACAAAGTGTTTGCGAGAAGAGACGAGATTCATAGTCAGAAACGCTCCGAGACGACGCTGCGGTTTACCGCTGCGAGACGAGACGAGACAGCCCTGTTTCTCGTAATTCTGATCATCAATAATCTGTTTCTCTTCTGTTCATCAATAGCCCCGCTTTAAAAAAAGTCCTCTTTTTATTTATAAACTGGGCCGTTAATTGCGTTTTCTACATCAAAATTAGGGCCAAAATTTAGGGTTATCAAAATTAATAAAAGCCATTAGTAATCTCAGTCTTAAATGAATCAAATTTGCACAAATTTAGAAATAATGAAATTTATTAAAGTATTTTTGTAAAAATTTTAATTATTCTTTTTTCCCTTCTTCTTTTCTTTCCTTTCTTTTCCTTCTTCTTTTCTTTTCTTTCTTTCTTTTTTTTTTTTTTTTTTTTTTTTTTTGACTAGTCGATTACACAGCACATTTTGCACTTATTCTGAAGTTTGCTTGAGACACTGAAGCAAGCTTTGCACACGTTGATGAAGTAAAGAGAAGGAAAAGATTATTCTTAAAACTCAATAGTTTGTTATGTTAAGTTTTCAGATGCATTTGTCGAAATACATAACCTTGTTGCACGAACGGAAAAATTGTTCTCCCATGAAACTTTCATATTTTCTTGAAGAAAATCATTTAATTATATTTGTATAAAACAATTCGAAATTTATATAAAATGTAATTGTATTCGAAAAGTCGGATGTTCCTGACGTTTCTATATAGTTTTGCTATTGAAAACTCGGCTAAAATGGGCTGAAATTGTTTTTAAATTTAAAAATTAGATGTCAATCCAAAATTCTGGACAAACAGACAGGAAAACAACCATGTTACAGTGGCGGCCCGTGGTCAAAACTGTTAGTGCAGCCGGAAGCATATGAGCCCCCCCCCCCTTTCCACCGGACAGGATTGGAAAATCTTTGTTACTGAATTCGAAAGCTGGCGGATTAAGCCCTCACCGAGGAAAAAAAAAAAAAAAAAGAAATTACATAAAAAATGTAGAGATCCTATTTTACTTCCATAAAATGGACATAAATTTCAACCAGCCGCTCTTATCCTCAAAATTGCATTAATCCGTGTCTGATTAGAAGTTTCCTTAGAATTTTCTTTTGTAACGATAACTTGAGAAGAAAAGAAAAAAAAAAGAAAACTTACTTATTTTTTATAAGTCAAATCAATCCTCCTTTCTTTTAAACTTGCGAATCGGTCAGTGATACATACTCTCATAAAAGGCGTTGTTTTAATTCAGATATCCATAATTTTTAAATCTCTTTAAAATTTCCCATGTTTAAAGAATTTTCTCGCTCGCCATGTCCTCTAAATGCCAGTTCTTGCTTACTTTAAAACAATACTGCTTTGATGGGCAATTGTCCATTCATAAGCGTCTATTCAGGCTTACCTTCTTGATAAATTCAGCAATATAAAGTCGAGAGTTTTCCAAACATATATTTTCCTTACCCCCTCCCTCACTTCTCGTCTGAGCCAATGAGTTAGTCGAGTTCTCAAGTTCAGCCGCCGTTAAAAAATCTACCATCGGCTGTATCAGCTGCATACTCCCTATGCCGGAGAGGCTGCTTACGTAGCCGTTGTCATGGGAACGGTGCTGCCAATTTTCTTTTCAGCGCTCTGGGCTGAACCAAAGATTTTCCCAATTGAATTGCGGGAAGATTAAAGTGCTTTTTTTCTGAATGAGCGATCCGGCCACAATACGTTTTTTTTTTTTTTTTTTTTTTCCGGAGATTTTTTTAATTTACCGTAGGAATTCCACAATTCTAATCTGAATTTAGGAAAATTAGTAGAATAAATTACTTTAAAGTATGTGCTGATACTTTCAAGGGCAGCCCGGCTGTACTTGCTGTATCCCACGAGCCGCCACTGCCATGTTAGTCAAATTTGCGAGACGAGAATTAGATGAGAAGAGAAAAAAGCAAAATTAAGCTCAGACTCACAGACTGACATCAGATATTGCTATCTGTCAATTTAAGCTATCGAAAGCAAAAGTGGCATAGTCAATGGTATGTTGAAACAAAGTTTTCAAATTAGGTGAGACATGGTATTTGCGCCTAGCAGCACCATGTTTAAGTGCCCCTCGGCACCCCCTGGTGCCGAGGGGCCCCTGGTCCCTCTCGAAACTGTAGAACAACTATTAAAAAACTGTTATTTTAAAACATTTATATTAGCTCCAGTAACAATGAGATTTTTAGTAAATCATCCTTAAAACGTAAGTCATATTATTATAATTTAGCTAGGAACTTTATCCGATTTTGCATGACTCTAAAATAATTGAGTTTGTAATTTATAAGAACAGCAGAAAGGTTTTCAAATAATTTTTGTCCAAGTAATATCCCCCCCCCCTCCGCACACACACACAAAGCCAAATACTAGATCGGCCCCCTCCGAAATGAAAAGCTGTATACGCCACTGGCGCCTAGGGTCAAATAAAAGTTTTTCACAAAGTTTATCATTTTTTTGTTTTCTAGGTATAGGAATGCACGGCTTCAGTTCTAATAGTCCGAACTAGGATTCGTTTTTCAAATGCATGAATTAAATCTTACATTTTTATTATTTACATAGACGCCAATACACACCAATGGTGTGCGAGCACAGCCAGCTGTCGTCAAAAAAGGGTCTCTCGATCTGTGGCCCGCGATGGACGTTATTTTTATAGAAATCAAATCTATTCTTCTTGACTGGCAACAGTCAAAACGTCAGAGTTTGGTGTCCTCACGGCGAGGACACCGCGCGTTAAAGGGTTAAAAAATCATGTTGAGAGCATCGATTATATAAGCAATTCCTAACGATATCTTGCTCTGCTAACTTCCCTTATCACAAAAGACGCGAGGCCAGAAATCATTGTTGCTTCCGTGTTCATGGATGCCGGCAGCATACGGCAAGGGGGGGGCAATGCGCCCCTGGCTTTTTGTATGCAGTGTTTTCACTTGCTTTTTTGCTCTTTCCAACGTGGTAACTATACGTTGAAGTAGTCTTTGCCCCCCCCCTGGAGTAGTCTTGCCGCCCCTGGAAAATATTCTGCCGGCGCCCATGTCCGTGTTTGAATGCCCCCTTTATGATTCAGCGATTGTGCATGTAATTGGTGAATTTGAAGTTGAAAAAAAAAAATAGCTCTTGAAATTATACAATGCAGTTCTGCCACGAATGATTAAACTTTAAATGCATCTCTCCCTTTCTCCTGAATAAATGTTAAAATAAAATATTTAAAAAATAAAAAACCACAGGATTATCTCATTCAAATACTCGTAATATTTAGCAATGATACACGGATAACAAGATTTAAATCCAAATTCTAATTTGCGCCGATGCACCACAAGTGGATGACAATTGCCTGCAGTGTGAAGACCAGCCAAGCACGTAACGTGAAAACTTTCTACTGCAGAAAAAAAAAAAAAAAAAAAAAGCCAAAAGAAAATATAAAAAAAGAACAATCCGTGCCCTTCTCTCCCCTTCCCTTTCAAGTTGTCTCTCTCAGTTTAAAAGCAAGCAAGCACCTTCGATTTCGCACGTCCTATTGCTCTGGCCCGATCCCCTCGAATCGACTCTCTTCCTCCTCCTCTCCGGGGGGGGGGAGCTGCTTGGCGAGCACTCTCGCCCGGCGCCAAGAACCGTCGCCAAGCGGGGAGACCTTGCGCGTGGCGGGAGCAAGGGTGCACGTGCTTAGAGCCGCCGCGCGACCTCCGTCGATTGGACCGCGCGCGATCTTTCCCGCCCACCCCGACCAATGGCAGAGCGCAGAGGGCCGGACCCAGGGGCACGAACCGCGGGATTATCGCGCCGCTAATAGTCTGCTTGAACTTTAATGACCCAGGGTAAGTCCGTCGCCTAGGCAACTCACGGGTGCGCGCCAGTGTCATAGTTCAGACACCCCGCGAGTCAGCTAGCAGACGATAGCTCGCCGCTCGACGGAGCCGGGTCGAGAGAGAGAGAGAGACGCAGCAGAGAAATCAACGCGCAACCCCGGCGTGCAAAAAGAACGACGAGGAGGAACGAGCGGGCGTGTTGTTGTGTGCCGCTGTTGTTGTTTTCGGTTTTAGTTTCTCATTGCAGTTCCGCTCGCTATTGTTTTCCTTTTTCCCCCCCCCGAACCGTTTTCTCGGTGTTTTTCAGTCGGGGGATATGGCACCGAATGTTCGCCACTACTCTAGTCCCGCTGCTGTTCAGTACTGCTCTCTGACTTTGACGATGTCTGGCCACTCTAGCGCAAGGAGGACTCGTTAATTGTCATTGATCTCCTGCGGACTTCCGACACCTTACAGAAAACTTTTTTTTTTTTTTTTTTCTCTGGGAGACGGTCGCATCGAACTCTGTGGAACACTGACACATATTTGTTGCACGACTTGTTGATCCTCAGATGATGTTCTCTCACACTCAAAGCGTATCGTGTCAAAAGTTCTAACTCTGTACTGATACAGTATTCTATTTCTCCCTTGACGTCTCGAGAGACATGCTCAGTACGTATCAGTCCTCCTGAAGCCACTTGACTGTGATCAAAGCAAGAAAGAGCCAATCAAAGCGAAAGACTGACGTGTACATCCCTGGCTCGCCAGCGTTCTATGCTCAACAACCATTGCCGAGGGCCCCCTCCCTGCCATTGACCGCCGGTCCCCGCAAGGCCAAAAGCTGTTGATCCCGGAGTGGACCGCCACCCCCGGGCCGTCCCCAACGGCCCTGCAGCTCGGGGCCTTCCACCCGCTGGCCCTCGGGCCCTGGCAGGGCGGCTTCGAGCGACGTGCCGCCTCGAACGCCGCCTCCACCACCCCGCCGATGGCCCTGTCGGTCGCCCCCTGGCGAGGGGAGCCCGCCACCGAGCCGCCGGACATCGCCCCTTCTTCCGCGGCGCCCCCGCAGCAGCCCGGGACGCCCTCGAGCTCCGGGGACAAGGGCGGGGGACAGCAAATCGAGTGCGTGGTGTGCGGGGACAAGTCCAGCGGCAAGCACTACGGCCAGTTCACGTGCGAGGGCTGCAAGAGCTTCTTCAAGCGCAGCGTGCGGAGGAACCTCACCTACACCTGCAGGGGCAACCGGAACTGCCCCATCGACCAGCACCACCGGAACCAGTGCCAGTACTGCAGGCTCAAGAAATGCCTCAAGATGGGCATGAGGAGGGAAGGTAAGTAGTATGCACCCACTATTTTTCTTTCTGGTCTCTTCCCTAAAGCTGGGTTATACTCTGTCCAGCAACGTAGTAGGAGATAAGGTGACGTACTTTTCGACATTCGCTCACGTTGCCGTCAAAACTGACGAGGAATGGGATGACGTTCCTACTAGCTATTAGGAATTCCTTTGATCTCCCAGAAAAAAAAAAAACTAAATGGACAGGGGCGTAGCCAGAAATTTTGCATGGGGGGAGGTGGTTACGACTACAACTCATATATATATATATATATATATATATATATATATACGTATGTGTGATAATGTAGTGAAAAATATATATTTTGTAAGGCAAAAAATTCCTCGTGGGGGTTATGACCCCCTAACGCCACCCCCCTTGGCTACGCCCCTGTAATTGGATCATGAGTTGAGGACTGTCCGGGGCAACCCCTTTTGTCATAGGCCTACAAGGGGATCTCAAACAAAACTGGGCCAATTTTTGAGGTGTCATTAGTTGTATCGCCCCTTAAGTTGTTCGCCAGTGTACACCCAGCTCGAGGGGTTTTACTTTGCTACATGATCCCAGAAAACGCACACTCACAACCAGAATATGTATTGTAGACAAGCTGACATTCAATAGAACAAACGGGATTCGTCCAATTTCCTAGTTATTTATTCTGTATCAAGTTTTTGACCATTCAGGGACATTTTCTGAATCTTCGAGATTATGTTCTTAAATATATATTTAATAGATATCTTATGAATAAAAGTGGCGGATCCAGAAAAGTTTCAAGGGAAGGACATTAAGTTTGATAAAACATAATTAACAAAGAAGGGTGACTCTCTTTTCTCTTCTGTGTTCATGCTTAATCTTGAATCCGTTTTTAATCTGTGCGTTTAACATCATAGAAAGGACGCAACAGAGAAGACTCTTCCTTGTTTGACTGATATTACATTCCAGAATGGGTTCTTTGAATGCTCCGCCGAGTAATAAATTTTAAACAGGGCCGTACCCCAAAGAAAATTCGGAGGGGGACCAAACGGTGAAAAGGGCTAAATTTTTCCAAGGTTTCATCATTATTGTTTGGCTAATAAATTTTTTAATTTGGGGGGTGTCCGGACCCCCTGGTCTACCCCCCTGGGTACGGCCTTGATTTTAAATAATTTTATGAAACGTCATTTAAATTTTCTGCAATGCAGTCAGTCAATTTGCCCTACCTTTCATTTCGTCCGCACAAATGCGAAGCCCACTTTGCGTTGATGGCGGTAACTTTTGACAATAGTGTCGCCAAAAAAAGTGACTCTTCAAAAATGTGATTTTTCCAAAAAAATGCATAAAACTCTTCCCAACTGTACAATGCAATTTTTATTCTATTGCACGTTGCCATCTTTTGGAAGCTTAAGTCCCTTTAATTAAAACAATGTACGTGATAGATTGAGATATCTTTTACTTGATCCACATCGATAGTGCAAAAAAAGAACCGCAATAGTAATTGCAAAAAATCGATAGTTTTAAATTGCTTTATTACATTGTTGCATGGGGTGCAGAATAAGCAGAACCAGACCTGGACACGCATTTTTGCGGGAAGAAAATAACTTATTTTTTTTTTCTCCATCGGTAATATTTAAATTTTATGGTAAAAGCAAGCATTTTCTCTATAAAAAGTAAGGCGTAAAGCCTATAGTCCGTCATCCCCCCACCTCCAACCATGATGCTATATTGTTTTAATTATTCAGATTATTTACTTTACGACTGCCAAAAGTATGATATAGCATTATAGCATTTCTGAGCCTTTATGCTCTGTGATTTGATAACGAAATATGCACTTAGATGAGATGAGATAGCTGTAGTAAAAACTGACGATTTCGTTCTCTTTTATAGATATTTTAATTTACTCGATCGCATGTTACACAAAAACTCTTTTGGCCAAGTTTTCTAATAACTTCTTTCAAAAAAATAGTAGTGTTTACCCAAGGAATTGACTACACAAGCCTGGAGAGAAAATCAAGCTCTGGGGAGGCAGGACTGAAAACAGATCAATTCGCAAATTAGTTCTTGAGACATTTTTTAAAATACTACAAAGAGGATTTATTGATATTTAGAATAAGTATAATTGAAGCACATAAAAATGAAGGGTTTTATGAAATCCTATATAAAAAAAAAAAGACGCCAAAAGATATATCATAAAATTTGTAATGTAATTTGTAACCATTACTATAATTTTAGTTATAGTCTTTGTATCCCTAGGCATAATTTTTTTTGGTAATACATGGGATTTAAATGGATTTATTTTCTTAATTTTATACACTCACAGTAATGTCTGACTGTACTGTGTTATACGCAATGCAAGTCAATTGTGCAAGGTTGATGAGCTACAAATTTCACTAGCAAATTCTATGAGATTTAAAAAAATTAAAAATAGAATTTTATGCTCTAAATAATTTTTAAATAATTTTTTTTAATCATAATTAGTGTTAAAGCATTCTTTCGTTGATGTTTAAGTGCTATAAATTTATTTGTATGGCAGTGTATGATTTTATTTTTATGGTGCCTACGTCGTCTCTTGGGGCATCACACATGCACTTTAAGAGTTCCAAAAATTGTTTACCAGGCTTACATGCCTAGTTCGTGTTTGAGTGTAATGTTGAGCCCTCATCTGCCTGGAAAATGCAGTAAACTTTAGTTACATTACATACAATGCCTAAACGCAGTTTTCCTGAAAATAATTCACGTGCAATTATTTTTTGTACTGAGAGCCGGATAAAACAATAAGGATTAATATTTAAATTAATATAAGGCAACAGGACTGCCTTTGTGGAATGAAGCAGAACGGACATAATTTCCAAAAATGATAATTCACATGCAGTGAACGTTGATTTTGAAATTTAGGGAAAACAAAGCAATTATTTAAGTTATTTTGCTATGTATATAATTGAACTCTAATAAGGCAATAACTCTTTCTAATTAATCGAGAATAATCGTACCAAAACAAACATTAAAGCATCTTATTTAAGCACTTTTACTTTTAATGTTTATGAGAACCCCTATTTTTGCTATGTAGAATAAAAGGCATGATTAAAGCCCCCCACCCCACCCTAACCCCCTTTCATCACTCTTGTTGTGTCAGCAGTTGATTACCGTTACACATTCCGATGTTTGTTCAGAAAATTCTAACACCGCAATACATAAATATCTACAGATGTTAAAGTTTATAGGACAATCAACTTTAAAAAGCGAAGTAAATTTTCAGGACCAGTATTGGGAACAATTCATTAGTGTTTCTCCAAACCACTCAATTCTTTAAAAAATGTTAGGAATTATTCGTATTCCTAACATTTCGAATTTTCGTATCCTGTAATTCGAATTTTCCAAGACGTCAAAATCGATCTGTGTCGAGGAAACTTGACTCTTTATTGAATATTCTATAAATGTGAATGACTCAATATTCTTTAGAGCGGGAGTCAGCAGATGCCTACTTCTGGCCTAGCAAGTAATCAGTTAGACCATTCAATAACTGGGAAGTGACGTTTAACTCCTATTTCAATTGCAGTTAAACTTCTTCAGGTAGAATAAGTCGTTAAAACATAATTTCGAACTGTTCCGGCAATTACACAATACAGCGACAGTTGTTATTTGTAAAACATAGGGCAGGAATTTAGGCTAATGCTTCCACAATTCTGTTTAATTGGGTCTTCTTCACCTTACGTCACGCTGTCCGTTTCAGCCAGTTCAGTTGGGGACAAACAAACTCCCTCGCTCTCAGACAGGTTACTTTTACTGCAGAATAATACTGTATTGGCGGGGTTATCTCGATGTTGGCGATGAAATCATATTGGCACATTCAGAATACAATAGTTGATAGCATTTGTTATTAACTGTAGCTTTTTATTTACTACTGTTTATTTCAAGGTATAATTTATTAGTTTATTGGGATCCTTCATGTCGTTACAAAACATTTATAAGCAAAAATGTGATTTCTTGTCTTTAGTGATTGGAAAAAAATCACAAGGAAAATCTCTTAATTTTTTGAAGGCATACAGTGGACAAAGTATGATTTTGAAGTCCATTAAACCGTTCAAACGGAAAAAGTTTTGAGTTGGGGAAATCTACTTAAAAAAATAAAGTGCTTATATGCACATGTGCGTATGGATAATGGGGAAAATAAAGTTTCTATTCAAAGTACTTTAATCATTTCTGTAAAATCAGTATCGTGAAATAATTATTCATAGTTTGAATAATGTCGGAAAGATTATTCGTGCGAGTTAAATTTCTCACGTCTGCTTAATTTGCAAAGCATTGTTCATCATACGCTCGCTCGCATAAATACTATATAAAGACCAGGAGAAATTTCCTTCTTTATGATTTATCGGCCTTACCTTAAAATTACGATAAAAATTTAGTTAAATGATTTTACTGAAAGTTTTGTATAAATTTTCAAGGTAAGTTAGTAATTTATATAGAAGAAGGATTTTTTTTCAAAGTGCTTCAACAGGTGTTTTAAAAACATTGACGCCCCACCAGAGGCTGAGATATTCTGCTCTCGAAACTGTAAGGCGGGAGGTGCCAGGTTCAAATCCCGGTCGCGCCTGTTGACCTAGTCGTTCAGTTTTTCGCGGTTTTCTCCGAAACCTCGTGAAAATACGGGCTAGGATCCCTTAGAAAGTCCCCCCATAGGCCTAGGCCCTAGTGCAGTCAGTCGGCCTTAATCCACAAACAAACAAACAAAAGCATGGGCCATTCGAGAGCCATTGAAAAATGTTTTGTCACCACACATTTATTTCAATATCCCCGGGAACATTTCGGGAAAAAATGCTCAAATTTTGTAAATCACCTCATTAAGTTTATGGGGCACATTCTATTAATTGTGCATTTTTCTTTCAGAGGCCGCATAAAAAAAATAATTTTTGTATTCACGTAAACTTTATTTACTGAAAATTATAATGTCATAAATGTTGTACCTTTTTTTGCGTTACTTTAATTTATCATACATCTCTAAGATCAGCTTTTAAGGAATAAAAGCCGGCTTCGAAGTTTTTGCGATTCTCAAAACCAAATAGGAAATTATGTTTACAGCTGAGGGCTCGGTGTTTATTTTTTTCTTAACGCAAAACTCATCCCAGATCTGTCTTTATTCTTTCGTTAGCGAATATGCGTTATCAGTGAAAAGTAAACAAATAAGCTGAAAAGCCAGTTCGCTGAAACCCGGCTCCTTTAATTTTTACTTTTAAAATTGCTTCTGTTTGTTCTTTCAGTTTAGAACATCCAAACTTTCAGAAAGAGGGAATATTTTGAAAAGAAAAATAAAGAATATTTGTTTTCTAATTTTTTTTTCCTTCTTTCTTCTTTTTTTTTCTGGGATGCTTCACAGATGAGTTACAAGCTAATTAAAGAATTAAAAAAAGGGGGGAGGGGTGATAAAAGCAACTATTGATATGAAGGGACATCATCAACACAGATCAATGCTGATCAGCTAGTGCAGTTCATCTTCAAGTGCCAGATAATAATTAGGCCTGAAACAGTTTGGAGTATTAGTCAAAATTCGATCCTGTTTTCTTTTACTAAAAATCGCTATCCACCAATAAATGAACAAATTAGGGATGCAACGGATATACAAACATATTGCATCCGGCCAATATGCCGGATATTACAAATATCCGGCAGTACATCCGGCTTAAAAGTATATTCAGAGAAATAACATAAGTAAACATAATAAATGAATAAATTTTAAAAACTGCAATAATAAAAAATGCAAAAACCCATAATTTTGTGAAAATATTTTGTCTTCAGTACTTTTCAGAATGTATTCTTATGTATAGAAAATGGGGGGGGGGGATTGAATACTTCTATCTTTTATTAATATTGGAGTAAATTATTACTGGAAGAAATTATTGTACAAAAACACTGTTTATCAATCTTTGTAAGAATTCTGCCACCTTTTTCTCCACCATAAATTGGATGGGGAGAAAATGTCCCGCGCCTCCCAATTTTGATAAAGAAAATTTGTTACATTGATTTTCCAACTGTTGAATAGAGATGTCTTTCTTTCAGGAACTGATCTTTTAAAATCTTTATCTAACTCTTGAGGGAGAGCATCCATGACATTGCTATTTGTATGACTTTATCTACTGTAAAACAGGTACTCAATTCATGGAAACAATCCCAAAAGGATTTCTGATTTTTGAATTAAGTAATTTAAAACTAATGGGAAAATGTAACGAAAAAATTAATAGCTCAATGATCTAAGAAAACTTGTGAAAATAAAACCAAAAAGAGGAAAGCATACTGCTCCCGGATATCCGGCTGAAAGTTTGGCCAGATATTCGGTATCCGGTATCCAGCCAAATTGATATCCGTTGCATCACTAGAAGAAATAACGCAAAATAATTTTGAATGATACTGGCAGATTTTGGGCAGGAAATGTTGATTGCTTGCAAAAACATCACATGCAGATTTGGGCTAATTCTGTAAATTCTCTTCGGGGTGTCTACTGTGTTTCTTCGCTCTTTGGGGGAACTAACTTGGCATTTACAAAACCATCTAAGATTCTTTAAAGCAGCGATTCCCAAACTTTTCATATTTAAAATTTAACAAACATTTCATATTGTGCCCCCCCCCCACACACACGTTCCTCAGGCTACATATCCATTCTTCAGAAACGAACATATAGTCCCTTTTCTATAAAATAATGCTCTTGGTTTGAATATGAACATTTTAAGCGAAAATATGTTTTGGAGTAATAATAAGTATACATTAAATTTTTAAACATGCATTATCACTTGATGTTTGCCTGTTTTTCTCGCCCCTTCCGCATATGAAATGCGCCCCCACTGCTCCGGAACCACTACTTTGAGGAATCTGCGTGGCTTTGAAATTTGCTTTCGTAAATGCCGCTGCTATATTACTGATATTGGCTATATTTCATTTCGGCGCATTACCTGCTATAAAATATCTCTCCTTTTAACACTTCATACCTTTTAGAAATCTGACTCTCCCTCAAGTTACCTTCTATAAAATGACTTATTAAAAAAAAAAAAAAAAGAAAACTCCGTGTACACCCTCCAAAAAGAGTACTTGAGTAATAGAGAAATCTCCTTACATTCGCGAATAATAATTTAGTTTTTGAAAAACGCACAACTTGATAGAAATATGGAAAGTCATATTTATACATAGCCTAATTCGTATTCTATAATAAATAATTTTTAATATACGAAACCAACGTAGGAAATTTCTCTCTTGCTCGAATACTTTTTTTGGGGGGTGTACATTAAAGATATAAGTGCGTGTATATATTTTTCAAAATGTTAATCTGACAATGTTTTTTCTTTTTAATATTAAAATGGCTTTTCTTTTAGTTTAGCTATGTATTTTGGTTATTACGCTTTGGACTTACAGGTATATATTTCCTAATCTAAAATAGCCAAACTTACGATATACACATTCCAATCATAATCCAATTATGAAAATATTATAATTTCAGAACTAAACACCATACTATATATTCCTAGAATAAAAATAATTTACTCATTCTATAGTGTCATATACAAATCTTTTATGAAGCTACGATCATTTTCATGGCTGTAATTATTTATATTATTTACTTAGTTTAGTGCGCGTAAGTAGTAGAAAATACCAAATCCACATCACGAAAACGAATGACGCAGTAATTGATAGTCAACAACCCGTACAAAAGTGGATGTAACAGGATTTCACAGCAGTATTTATCCAGAATAATAATAAAAAAAAAACCTAATTTAAATAACATTACAGCTTTTTCTATATTCCGATGTTCAAGCATGCGAATAGAGAGGGGATAATGCGAGCAGTTAATCACGTGACGAAAGATATGTTATCTAACACATGTTTATTTTATTTATTTTTTCTGTTTATAACGAAATCAAGAGAGCGGAAAATGGCCTGTATTTGTTTCGAATTTACTACTGCATAATAAAAGGGATGTAGAATAGCTTTTTTTGTATAATCTTCAAGTTGATGTTGAATTAATACCAATTGTTTTGTAATTTATCGTTGTATAGTGAGATGTAAAAGTATCATTTATAAATCAGTTTTACCCTGTTAAATATTACAAATTGAGGTTTAATGCATTTTCTCAACAGTGCACGTCCTATAGCCTACTAGGATGGCACTATTACACACTACTACGTTAAAATTTAGTAATAGTAAATTTGCTTTTCCCCCACTTGAATCGTTGTACATATTCTCGAAAAAGTACGAGTGTAAGTCAAATTTCCTACGTTGGTTTCACAAAAGAAATTTGTCTTTATAAAAAGTGAATCGTTAACTTTTAATAACCAATTTTCATAATTCTTCAGAGTTGAATGTTTTTCGAAAAAATATTTGTTTATTCACTGAACTAAAGTAGGATTTTTTATTTAACTTTTGAGGGGGGGGGGGAGAGTTACACCCGAATACTTTTTTTTTTTTTTTAGTGCGTATGATTGGAAAGCTCATTAACTGTATGATTAAAACTTTTATTACCATATATGCAATGTAAACGCTCTCCGAAATAATTAGGACTCTTTTTAATGACAACAATATGTTGTCATTAAAAAGAGAGATATGAAAAGAGCTATAGTATAAAGTTATTTGCTCCTCTTGTTTTAATATACAACCCCTTATAAAACTTAAGTTATCAAAATTTAATCGTTAAATGTTGTTAAGAAACTTTTTTTTTTAAGTATAGGGCTACAGTTAGAATTGTGAAAATGTGCATTGCTCATCAGACAGTTCGAAACACCGGGTACGTATGCGCTTCCTACGACCCTCTTCAATTATTAAATATCAATGCAAAATTTAATCTCGCATTTATCAAAAAATGCGAGTAAACAAACACACATAGTGGTAATTTTAAAAATCTATTTTTATGTTCACTAGGCCGTTTATTACATACATATTAACCATTGTAATTCTATGGAACCCTACGACCATTCCGTTCGATTAGTTTGTCATCAGTTCTTCCCGAAGTCATTAATCTGTAGACATTTTACAAGACCATTAGTTCCTTAATCGCTCCCCTCATTTCACCCCACCCCCTCCCGCCTACCAATCTAAAACGAGGAGCAATTAGCAAGAATGGTGGCGAAGGAAAATAAAATTTGCCAAGTTCTATAAAAATGTATGTACAATGATGCCTCAATTATACGAGCTCTCTTATATGTACACTCTCACTTAAGAGCATTTTTTCAACAGTCCCAAACGGGGCAATAAGAAAATAATGAGAATTCTCACTCATTTTTTATCCACTGCACTAAAAAAGCCAGGGCCGGCCCTAGGAATTGCGGGGCCCAGGACAAATCTTGGGTGCGGGGCGCTTTTAAACTGCGTGGGGTACACAGATTGCCTGACGCCAGCTTGGCCGTTATTCGCGAGTCATGCCTATCCACTAAGTGTCAGTAAAATTGCAAACAAATAAAAGAAAAAAAGTAACACTTTTAAAAGTTAAATATTGGGACGTTAACAGTTGTAAAATATTTATTACGTTAGAACAAAGACAAGATTTTTTTTTCCTTACATTTAAAAAAATATTTTTATTGTGGTATCACGATTGGAGCCAAGAAAAAGCAGCTTATATTCATTGTTGAATATGAGACCGAAAGAGCAGACACGCATTTTTAAGTTTAAAAAAAAATGTAATGTTTAGTATATTGCTAAATAGTTAAATAGTGAAATATATGTAAAATTGAAAGATATACAAACTCTTACTTACAAAAAATTGAATTTCCTAAATTTCTTTTGAGCAAATTCGTCGAAAGTTTGTCAAATTGATGTTGTTTCTGATACCCCCTGACAACCGCAAACGGCGGTGCCAGACCCCCCGAAGGAGGCGATGGGCAGAGGGGTCAAAATTAAGTCGTGCAACAGTGTCATATTCTATTGAAAGTGTTGCTAAGGAGGACAGTCTTTCTTGTGACATTGTCGTCTTAATAGGATTTTATTAATTTTAAATGGGAGAAGCTCCTTTCAGCCCTTCAAACATTAATAGAAACAGTTACAAAATCCCGTATTGAATTTGAATATTTAGAAAAGGGTTCTTGATGCCATTTAAATAGTTAAGTACTTTCACCGGACTGTCAACGTCATCTGGAATTATTTCTCGAAACCGAAACACTTATATTTCTGTTAACAGTTCAGAACCACTGATATCTTTGGACTCACACTCGTCTTCAGATACAGTTAACTCCTGTTCAAGCTGCAGACACTTTTAAGTCATTGTCATGTAGTTCATTTAACTTTGTTGGATAGAACAGGAAGCCGAAAATTCTGGAATAGGTCTCAAACTGTGAGAATCACTCGCCCACCCTTGCTAACATGTTGTCAATTATAGGTCATGGTGTCCATGGCCTATAATTGACAACATCATGGACTACAGAGACTACAATGGACCATCATGGTGTCCATTGTAGTCTCTGATCTGATGAGGCAGGCTGGACGAGACCTTCTGCAATGTTGCCAGCAGAACTATTGCTAAGATTTTTTTTTAAGGGGGGAGGGGAGATGTCGATAAACTGCCAAGTCAAATATCGGTTTTTACCAACTTGTTTATTTTTTATCAACTATATTACCAACTGGATTTGTGTAAGTTTTCCAAGTGTTGCTAGAAATAGAAAGTAAATTATGGATTTCCTTAACATTTTTTTTTTTACCAAGTTTGCCAAATCTAATTTTGCCAAGTATAATAGAATTTTGCAAGTGTTAGGAGGGAAGACTCTCCCTCTACCCTCCCCTCTTTAGCAAGGGTCCTGACTGCCAGGAAAGACCCTCGAACAATTAATTGGAAGTTCAGATCCACAATTCTTTGTCAATAAAATGTATCAAAAACTTACATGACATAGAAACGTTATATTTGTAATTTTTATATTTCCCTGAAAACTGTAAATGCGGGCGCGGGGACCCCAAAAGCACGGGGCCCGGGGCGGTTGCTCCGCTTGCCCCTGCCTAAGGCCGGGTCTGAAAAAAGCACCCCTCACTTATGCGCGTCAGAAAAGAAAGGTTCCCACAGTTCAAAAGTAGATTTTTCAACTAGACAGGTGTTGCTTATAGCAAGAATTTTACCTTTTGCTATCAATTTTCGATTTTAAAAATTATTTTATGGGAAAGTATAATAGGGATGAAACGAAATTTGAGCATGTACTCATTTCCGTTTTCTCGGTGTTCATCAAAAGTAGTGTAATTCATTAAAAATTCATTGCATTTTGAAATTTATTATTAAATGCTATTTTTAAAAACTAAATAATAAATTTAAAAAATTAAAATAAAAAATACGTGTTTCAGTGTATACATTTTATTAACAATATGATGTAGTTCAATGTCCAGATATTTCACTTTAAAGCTCCTTTTAGTAGATACTTGTTTATGCACGTTTTTCTCGCTGTACCCTGTGTCCGCGCATAAGTTACAGATCTGATCTCCCTTATTAGAGACTTCGTTATTTGCATTTTTTTGTTCGTTTGTTTTTGTATTCTTATTTATTTTTCTTTCTTTCTTTCTTTTTAATTAAAGTGCATATTTTGGATGAATGAAATGACAAAGAAAAAGTGAAGAGCACTGAAATACGCGAATGCTTTTGTGATGTCATGTTTAGATTTACCCCTTAGTAGAACGTTTAAGGATATAGGTTGTGTAAACAGGCGAGTGGTCGGCTTTCTCGCCTGCAGTTTCGTAAAACTTGGTATTGAAAAATGGGTCAATTAAGAAGAGTTAAAAAAAAAAAAAAAAAGACACAAATTGATATCCCCCTCCCCCGCTTTTGAGTCCACCAAGTTTAACCCTTTAAGGCGCAGTGATCCCGCTCTGGGAACACCCAACTCTGACGTTTTGACTGTTGCCAGTCACGAAGAATAGATTTGATTTCTATAAAAATAGTTGCGGGTGACCTAGCTCCACGAGAATCCTTTAAATTTTAGCACGTCATTTACCGTAAAAAATTGGTCACGATTCTTTTTAACGGTACTCACATCTGCTGAAAAATGGAAGAATGCGAGAACATCTGCTGAGATTGCCCAATGCTGAAAAAAGGGCAGCCGTTGCCATCGCTCGACTGAACTACCAGCAAGATGGCGGACGATCGAAACGTTCATCGCGTGCCACAGATCTAGAGACCCATTCTTGACGCAGCTGGCTGTGCCGCACAGCCCTGAAGAAAATTCCTGGATTGATTCATTATAAGTTCCCAGTTCGTAAGAGACCATTAGTGATGGAGTATAAAGAATTTGAGCTCTGGTGTATAGTATAGGGATCCGAGTATTACCAATTCGATACTCTGCCATTCTGAAGAACTTCTGGGTAATGTTAAATCTCGGGGCCTCCAAAATTACTGCTCCTCTTTTTTGGGGTATGAACAGAAATAGTTAAGAAGGATCACGTCTTCCTGAATAGCTCTATGCTCTGAGGATGTGATCTCCATTTTTGTGACGTGAGTTGCCTCCTCTCGTGTCATTGAAACTTTATAATCTCTAATTGCGGAATGTGCCATCGAATTCTATAAGAGTTCCATAGGCGAATGAGAATGCGTTTTACACCATGTGCACCGCCGACTTGCATCGAATCAATACACTTTTACCAACAAGCGTGAAAAGGCTATATAGGATCATACACAAATAATATACGAATATACATATTAAAACATACTAATATAGGACACATTCGCTTCCATATTTTGGTATGTTTTGTCTGACTGGTTTATTCACGGACATGTTGATTTTAACATGCTTATAATTTTTAGCATTAATCATTAAATTAATGCCACACATAAGTGGCAGCATCATTCTTAACTCCATTTTAAATTGAATTTTTACATTTTTATTAATTTACTTTTTAAATATTATGTGCTAAAATAATACTTTAATTTAGGAATTAATTTGAAATACTATTTGCCGTCTTAATGTTAAACGGGCAATTTCTTTTTTTAAACTGATGTTGATTCTTTTAGCGAATTTCATTTCTACTTTAAAAACAAGCCGTTGGTTATCTACAGTTACATTTTGTGCGGCTAACGTTTAACAACAACTCAGAATTTGATACAAGAAACACTAATACCAACATAAATGTCATTTAAAAGTGCTAATTGAGCTGCACTTTCAGTAACGACTTAAGGTTTTAAAAGATTGATTTATAACGTAGAAAATGGCGGCGGTTTTTTTGTCTCGACATCCGCAATTAGTCAAATTTGCGGATGATTGCAAGAAACGGATAATGGACTGAAACTGATAGCTCAATCAACTTTTCCAGAAGTATTGATATACTATTTGCGTTTCCACTCAGGCGCCATAAATCTAAAATGTGACAGGAAAATAACTTCCCAGTTAAAAAACGCTGGATGAAATATAATGTTCGTTTAAAATTTATGACTTGGTTGACTTGAACCGTATCATTTATTATCGTTATGTTGAAAATATCTTGCGCGTGCACTAACTGTGTGCTTATGGTGTTGTTCTTTGTTCTTCTCCCTTTTGACTTGAGTTACATCATGAAGTTTTGGGATGGAACATGCGGGTGGCCCGTTGCCAGTAAAGTCGAGTCCCGATATAATCAAAGTTAATCGGGACCGACACCAATTTGTATTACGGAAAATTCAGTTTTATGTATGTATTACAGAGAGATCAAATAGCGAAAAAAATAACGATCACACAGGTTTCACACAGGTATCACTCTTCCCCGATTTAATGTTTAAAAATGAATCTAAAGTTCTGAAGCAGAAAGTCTCTTCCTTGTTGCATTGTCTCGCAATCTTTTCAAAAATATAACAAATTTCGATTTCGGAAATGAAAATTTTCTAGTTATGTGGTAAAGCATGTGGTTGCTGATCGGCGTAGTGAAGGGGCGCAGACTACGTGGGTGCTCCTGCGCTCAATCACCCACAGAAAAAATGAAGTAGATGCGGAGCATAGACAAAATTTTAAGTTTTAGTTATTTTACCTGAAAAATTCGGAATTTTCTTTAGAAAAATGCTGTTTATGAAATCACATGATTCGATTCTATTGCTGTAGTCGCGACATAAATTTTAAAATAAAATCATTCATGGGAGAGGGCGGAATCCTGAATCTGAATCGTAAATGATTTTTCTTTTTATTCTTTTTAACTCTTTTGTACAAAATTCGAGATTCATTCCATCTTTTTATCATCTTAATGGGTGCTTGGAATCTTAGAAATTGAGCTAAGGGCTTCTTGATGCTTTTTCGAGATTCGAGTTCTAAAAATATTTTTCAATGGATGCCTTATAATTTACATATATTAGAAACTTTAATTTAACTGAATAATGGGCGTACTGTATCAGATAATACCATAATTTATTCATCATATACCATTTATATCAGATCATATACCATACTTTTTTCTAAAAGTTTCACAGATTTTACCGAAATATATTCTATAAGCATTTATAATACATCTTAAGAAATGTTAGGAATTTTTTTTTAAGTATTTAATATAATTTGTCAAGTTCGGTTTGGCTTTGTATAATGTTTCATTTGAGCTTCGCCACTACTTTATATAAGGTTATCAAGGTCATCAAAACAGCATGGAGATAGTCTCAAATAATCCGATACCAGAGAGTGCTACCTCTGCTGGAGTTTTTACAATCTGCGCTTGTAAAAACTAATCTTCTGGCCATAAAATAATTTTTGTATTTGTATCAGTGAAAACAATACTCAATATATTTAATATTTTTTCACTTATATTAAATAATTAATTTGATATTTTATTTTTAACATTCAGTTACCTAAATAACAAAACTCATTGTAACCACCTACGTTGTTAAATTCAAACAACAATCGAACAATTACAAGGGATTTCTAAGCGTGGAAAATAAAATACAATAGGAAACAAACAGAATGTAATATGAAACAAATAAACAATAAAGATAAATAATCGAAAATTAAGATTTTATATTGCTGTTGGCGATTAACTTTTCAATATGTCTGCTTTGTGAATATCAGACATATGCATTTCTGTGTTTCTTTCTTTCTTTTTTTTCCCCTGTTTAATTTATTAAAGTCGTCTAATGATTTTATATGAAACTTAACACAAGATATGTTATGCACTTTTACAAACTGTAAGCTTATGCGATTTATGAAGCATTCGAAAATATATACGCAAATCGCACAATATTTTACTAAATTTGTCATGCTTCAATACATTTTGATAGGAGATCATGTATCATACTTTATTCTAAAAGTTTCGCAGATTTTACGGGAATATATTCTGTAAGCGTTTATAATATATCTTGTAAAGAAACGTTAGGAATTTTTCTGAGCATTTAACATAATTTGTCTGGTTTGGTTTGGCTTTATATGACGTTTCATTTGAGCTTCCACGATTTTATATTTACTAACTGACCTTCAACTCTTAGCTAAAAAAATACAAGCTATAACCCACCTCGTACTCATTTATACCGCTCGCCCTTTGTAAAGTGTCGAAAATAAGAAGCGTTTAGGAATTTTCATAATCTTTCTTTATTTTCGACCAAGTTATGTGATCGATATTTAATATTTTAAGTAACAATTTTTGAAGCGTTCGTAGAATACTCGATAAACTAGCTATAATCTCGAACCATTCTGTTTTAATATTGTATGGAGCGTGGTTCAGAGATATAACTTTTTAATCATCTTCGGGTCTTGAATTTTTTATATTCCCAAGAAATTTCTGTTTATTCTTTTTTTCTTAAAACAGAAGCATTGTTATTTTGGAAAATCTGCATTTAGAATTAACAATGTTTATCTATATGTACAGCGATATAAAACTGTAAAGTATCCGAACCTGTAAAAATTTGCGCTTTTAAGAGTTTCTCACCTCCCTCATTTGTGTAAAGTTTATTTTACGTGTTTTGTAGGTTCTTTGTCTTAATTACTCAAATTTGTTCTTGAAATAACAAAAAACCAGTCAAAAGAACTGGTGTGGTGTTGTTAGTTTATCTAATTGACTACGGTAAAAAATTATTTAACAGAAAAGGTAAAGCATGCGAGTCTGGGTTTTAAAGCATTTAAAAAAAAAAAAAAAAAAAAAAAAAAAAACTTATTTAATATAGTATGCTCAAACAAGTACAAATTTATTGTAAATCTTGTTTGCATGATAATCATAAGCAGATATAAGTTGCAAATTTTCGAGACGCATTTCTGCTCCGCTAGTCTAAATCTGGTTTTTTTTTTTTTTGCACGTTTCCCATTTTCTTCAAGTCCTTATACATTGTGAATACTGAAAAAATTGAAGCTATACATGAAACGTGATTTGAAATAGCCATTTAAACAAGTGAAGCAATTTAATTATAATCCTGCTAATTTGTATTTTGTTTTCCTTCTCTTACGCTTCAGATTTTTGAAAAATATTGTAATTAGTCGGTTCGAAAAAAAGCTCTGCTAGATATGTTGTGCCCAAGACGCAAAAAATTCTAAGATTTGCTTTGTTCTTAAGCATTTAATGAACCATTGTACTATTTTAAATGTAATTACACACAATCACAGTATTTACAGATATAAATTATTTATTTATTTATTTGAGGTCTAACGAGTAGTGGCGTGACGTACTGTTACGCCATAATGCTGTTCTGTTTCGTTGGAAACCACACACGCAAAATCTAAAACCAAGTTTTCAATCACATCAAGTATTTAGCGTGAGGAATATAGTTGTGGAAATATCAACCAAAATGGGAAAAACAAAACAAAACAAAAAAAGAATAACCTGGTTTTTGATCCTTGTACAATGTTTGTTATTCGAGAGCAGGACTAATCCACCAAACATTTACCATTTTATTCCTCTTTCCCTTGTCTAATTTATTATATACTTTTCTTTTTTACTAAGTCCTCATGTTATGTTGCACAGACTTACATTGTGTCAGCTGTGATGAAGGGCTGTCATTTGTATCAGGCTTATTATAGATCAGGGATCATTTTATTAAACTAATGCTCTATCAGATTAATCGATATTTAATTATTTGTACAGAAAAATAAAAATTGCTGATTATGCTCAAGAGTTCCCCCCCCCCCCCAATGGCGGGCACTTGCCGTATATGGCATGGGCCATTAGCAAGGCCGGAACTGGTCTCTATTATGGAGGCACCTAATATATGGAGCAGCGTTGCTTCCTATGAAGGGACGGACGAAATGACACTCATGCCCGGGCCGGGAATCGCACCCCGACACGTGGTGTGGTAGAATGCTCTCCAACCACTACACAACACAAACGGCGTGTTCAAAAAGTATAGTGACTTATTTGGATCTTTTGTCTAAAACAATTTTATTGGCTATTAAGCTTTTTTCTTTTAGGTAATTTGTATTTAAGACCTTATAGAAATAACTGAAATTCATTGCATATAAACGGTCACACTGAGAAATAAAATAAAACAACCTCAAATTAATTTTACACAATCAAATTAATTTCACATTATTTAATATAAACAGTTGTTTCATGCATTGTCTGACTTAAGTCATTTTAAATGTTTAATCTATTACTTATTTTTTTATTTGGGTTGCTTGTGATTAGCGTATTTAAAGAAATGCACTAAGGTACAATCAGAAATCAGTAACCATGACTTGATTTGCGATGTTAAAAAAAAAAAAAAAAAAAAATCCAGAAGATAAAATAACGAATAAAAATTATTGTACTTTAGTGTTAAAAGCTATCATATTAAAGAAAACATATCGCTTCATTTGGCATTAGTACCCATTATTTTTGTGCCATTGTCGTTTTTCCTTAATAGTAGCAATCATGTAACTTTAATTAATTCAAAATTTTATAATTTATAATAAAAGAAAATGGTCTTTAAAAATTTCATAGGCAATTCTTTAAATTTTCACTCTGTAAGTAGTTTTTGTAGATAATGTAAGCAGTTTATTTTCATCAGAAAACGCAGAACAACAATTTCTGCCAAAAGTAATTAAAAAAACTACACTAAAGTGGGAATTTATGTTTTTAATGCATTTTGTCCACATAAAAGCGTCCCGCTTACCTATACACATTGACTAAAACAAGCCCATTATATAGATTCTATACTGACCAAAATTAAATGTAAATTTATTTCTGAGGAAAAAAATAAAGTTTAAAACTGTAAAACAAAAAATTGAGAGTTGATTGAAATTGTCCAAAGGCATTGGGCAAATTAAAGCACCACAAATGAAACATGTAGGTTAGGTGCACCAGTAATTAAAACATAGCACCAGAACTTGACACTGAGTTTAAAATCTCGGTTTTGAATATTTAGAGTCCCCTGGAAGTTAAAAAAAAAATGCATAAAATTGAAGATAAATGTCTAAACTGGTACTTGATATAAACATTTGTTAGAAGTTATGTAATGAAAGCTTATTGTAATAAGTTATCTGGCAAAGTGTCAGTTACTGGCATACTTACCGTATCTAATGAAATTTTCATTGGATTTAAATAATATTAATTCAGTAACTTCTTTTTTATGCAAATTATGTCAAAATAGCGAGGAAAATGTATATCTTAAGTTTAAATTATAGACTTTTCAAGCAATCACGCGAACTTAAAATTCATCATGGGAGCTTTTTTTTTTTATTTTTTAAAAATTTTATTTAACTGTCCTGTTTTAAATGAATAACTCTTTTTGACTGAACCCATTTTAAAACACTTGGGTGTATTAAATTTATTTATTGTCCAGAAAATCTGTAGAAAAAAAGTAAATTGTGGCATTAAAGTTTCAGTTTTAAAATCAAGCACGCAAGCTTAAAATTCGTCATATTTACAACTTAAGCTGTGCGCTCTTTGTTTAACTCTCATGATTTGAACAGCAAACATTTTTTTCTTTTCTGATTCAATGATTTTAAAATGTATATGATATTTAGATTTATTTACTAGCAACATCGGCATTCTCTTGCTATTTTCATCTCGCATAATAACAACGCCACTTAAGCATTTCTTTTGCTCAGCCTATGACTTTTTTTTTTTCTTTGTCATTTTGGAAGAACTGTATATTTATGTATGTGTGTTGTAATATTGAGCATCAGCATTACAAATAATAGTCTTGATGTTTTGAAATTGCTTGTGCTTTGGTTGAATTTAAACTACTAACTAAAAATTCTAAATACAGAGGCTGTAGTGCATATCAGGGTTCAAAATAATAAATCTCGTCAATCACGGTAATGCCGTAAAATTAGCCTGAATAACCGCGATGATCAACAATTCTCGTGGCAAGTTTAGCTGCAAGCATTGAAAAATAATGCGTAGTGTTTCTTTCTATCCCAGATGTACTTATGAAATTGCAGAAATGTTTACAAGAAATGGGAAGCATTTCCCCCCCATTGCATTATTAATTTAGTTCTTTTAAGGGTAAGCGAAAAAATTGCAACTGTAATTTGCCGTTATTACGAAACTTAAGATTGAAATTTAGATAATTAAAAAGTTGATTTTATTTGTCTCTTTGCAGCAACCAAGAGTTTAGTTTATAAATAATAAACTTTTTCCGAAAAAAATAAATAGAAAAGGTTTTGAAAATTCATTTGCATTTAATGCACTTTCTGTAGGTCATTTAAAACAAGTTTAATAATTTTTTTTATTATAAACAAGAAAAAAAATAATCAATTATAATGATGTATGATTTATTTTATTTCTTGCTTATTTATTTGAATAAATTCTTGTAAATGCTACAATAAACTTCCGCTTAAGAACTGGAATTCCAGAATTTATTACAAGCTGATATACCATTTTTTCGGGTTAATTAGCAACAAAACTGAGTGAACAAATTACGCATTTACATAAATGGCTAATTTCTTCCCCCCCCCCCCCCCCGTCTTGCAGCTCTGCTTCATAAAAGGCAATACGGCCAGCTCGCAACAAAAAAAAAAGGTTGTTTTTATTTTTGGTTATGGCATTTTGTAACGACATGAAGAGATATAATTAACGAGCGACGCGGGCATTACTGAAACCGTAACCTCTCGGGGGTAAGAATCTTCGCTATCGTTTCTCCTCTCGTGTATGGCATCGGTGATGCGATGCGAGACCGGTAAGGGTCAACAGATTTATTTTTTTAACTGTGACCGCGTTTTGTGGTCGACTTTATTATTATTTCCCCCCTTTTCTTACTTTTTCCGTGTAGTGTTTATAGCCGATTGGGGACAATGTCTGACGATGAGTGTGTGAGAATGCTTCGAAGCTGACCAGATGAATTTATATTACAATATGGTGGAATGGCTATGAGGCAGGAAAAGGGGGGAAGCATTGTTGACCTGGATAGGGACGTCAAAGTTCTTGGTAAATGGGCTGTTTTTTTTTTTTTAGAGCCCAGAGCAAAACTAACGTGGTGTGATACAGAATTGTGGGAACAGAGTCACCCTTATAATAAGATGTACAGTACACACCCGCGCATGATTTCCCCCTCCCTCAAACCTTTCAATTTTAATCTATAAATAGATTGATTTGCTGGATAAATTATTTATAAATGTCTTTCAATGAAAAGTTTTGAAATGTCTTTGTTAAAGGATACTTATTTAGCATTTCATTGTTTCTTATTGCGTAATTAATGCAGAAATTTTGTCCACTGCTAGACAAAGATAAATTGCATAGTCTGCAATTTCATTTGAAGTCCCAAACTTACAGTATGCTTTTTTTTTTTGCCTTTTAATTGACCCCATTGACCCCCCCCCCCCATTTTAAGAGATTAACCATTTCTTTTTTTCGTAGAATTAATAATATTTTCAGTTTATTTCACAGATTTGAAGTTCTAATTTATATGATTTTAGTCAGTAGTTTGGTCGGGGAAATGGGTGTTCTCTGTATTTTTGCTATCGCAGTTCAGTTTTATTTGTGCCCTCAATGTTATATTTTCAACGGCATACATTAAAAAAAAAAGTTACTATCACTATTGTTGTCGAGAAAATTCCCCGAAAAGATTTTTTTTTTTATTAAGGGTACCTAAATCAAACGATTTATAATTTTTCAGATGGTTGGTGTAAGTGCAACTATGGGGTTGACTGCCACAGAGAAAAAAATCCTGTGTGTGCTCCTGGGTTGAAAACTTTTGTGGAACTATTAGGAAATGATTTCCTAAAAATGTATTAAATTTCAATGGCAAAATGTTTGGTAATCATTAGTTTTGCTGCAGTTCGTGATTGTTTGTGCCTTCGTTAAAAAGAAAATAAGGGAAACGAAAATCACGGAAATATTTATATCCAATATGTTTTATATGTTTACAAACAGAAGATATCACTATCAAAATTTTCTACTCGATAACTGATAATAATTCGCCCGCTATCAGATATCTTCTGCAGGAAAAAAATTCGAAAATTACCTAGTCTAATGCGTCCCGCGACTATTCGACGTCCCCACCCGCGGGAGAGAAAAGACTTTGGCGCAGCGCGCACCCTCTCCAACGCAGACGAAAAACTCAGCTCACCAACCCCCTTTCACCTCCCGGCATTTGCTGTTCGTTCTCCCGAAGGCTTAGGACAACTCGGCACATGTTGGAATAAATCGTCGATTGTCAATGATTGTCGCCGAGATTTCTCTGCATCGATCGCTTTTGTTTTATTGTTTTCCATCATTGTCTCTTATTAATCGATTTTAATCCCTCGATCGGGAATCGCGCCGCCTGGGGGGGAAAGCCTGCTGAACTCACCACCAAGTGATTTGTTGCGTGGCGAGCGTTATGTTTTGAACGCTGCAACCGCAGCGGGCTGCGTAATTCTATTTTATGATACTTTTTTTTTATTGTTATTATTTAAAACTAAAGAGAACCATAAATGCGTCAAAAAAGTTGAATGATGTTGTAGTGTTCAATTTTCACCGAACTTGTCTCCTTGTCACATGATTGCGTCATTTGTTTTCAGTTTTGCATATTTCCCCCCCCCCTCCAAAGTCTAACCAAGCTGTGTGAAGATATTAAATGAAAAAGCGCTTGGTTCTGCACATGTTTGAACTAAACTAAATGGATATTTAAAAATAATAATTTTGTTAAATTTGTTTTAACGGCATTAAAAGAATAAGTACCTTACTATTTAAAAATAATTTCAATTGCATTTTACCTTTAAATAGTCAATGTCTAAGCTGTGTGTAGTTTAATTATTAATTATAATAAAATTTATACATCACTAGAAAGTCCATTATTAATGGTAAAAGAAAATTTACAGCTTTATTACAAAGAAATTTTTTAAAAAATAAATTCGAAATCTACCAAGTGCAACTTATGTGTAGTTTTACATTGGATTTTTGAATATGAATTTCCTTTAAAAGACTTTGATTTGATTGTGCTGTAAATATTTTTAACTATAAAAAACTGAAAGAGTGTAATTTAGCATTCTTATATATATTACTTGAAAATTCATTTTACCATTTTGTGTTATGTTTTACGTACTACTTTCCTAATATTTAATATTTCGATTTTAAGGTTATGTACACTTGTAGTTCATAATCTTACGGATGCTTAAAAAAACATTTGCTTTTCTGAAAATGCATATTGAAAATCGCTTATAGTGTTTTAAATTGAGAGAAGAGAAAAAAAAAAAAAAATCGGGAAAAATCAATACATTTCAAAATATTCGAAATTGAAACATATGTGCAGTAACCAGCATAATGAAGTTGACTTCAGTGAATTCAATCAAAAATTTTATTACATTTATTTAGATGAAATGCCATTCAAAAAGGACGAATATTAAACAAGTTCAAAAACGATTTTGGTATTTGTTACATAAATCATTAAAATAGTTGATTAATATATTAAGCGTACTGGTTGCATTAATTGCACTTTTGTATTATATTTTACATTATTATTAACGGAGCCCTTCACAAAATGCAGCTTTGCACTATTTTACACCAAAACCCTCCTTGCCTCCTCTGTCTTACAACTGTCCAATTATAACAGTCACTAAGAGCAATTTTTGAATTTTAAGAAGTATCTTCCCATGCTGTACTGAACTTCCTTCCCGCAGTACAAAAACATTTGTCTCTGTCGCTGTCTTAATGAAGGACCTCGCGAATGCAGCCTTACTACTGCGCGATGTGTCACACGACTGGCCGACTAAGTGCACGTTGCTTTCTCTGTCCCACAGCTGTCCAGCGAGGGCGGGTGCCTCCGAGCCAGCATCCACAGATACCTCTGACGAACGGCGACTCCCTGGGCGGCCCGCACTCCTACCTCTCCAGCTTCATATCCCTGCTGCTGAGGGCCGAACCCTACCCGCCGTCCCGCTACGCCCAGTGTGTCCAGCCCAACAACATCATGGGCATCGACAACATCTGCGAGCTGGCTGCCAGGCTGCTGTTCAGCGCCGTGGAGTGGGCAAGGAACATACCTTTCTTCCCAGACCTTCAGGTGAGAAGAACATGTTTATTTTGCCATTTTGTTAGGTTACAGATTTAAGTGATGCAGTCTGATCTTCTATTGCCGCTTTTGTACATATTGGTAGTGTAGTATTTTTCCCCCGTCGTATATCTTCCTTTCAAGATCTTTTAGGAAAGGAGATGTTTCGAACATATGTTCCTTTTGCCATTTTGTTAGTTACAGATTTGAGTGATTCAGTCTGATCTCTATGGCTGCTTTTCTGCATATTGATAGCGTTTTTCCTATCATCAGACCTTCTGATCTTCTATTGCTACTTTCCTGCACATTGATAGCATTTTTTTTCCTATCATGGCATCTTTCCAGACCTTAGGAAGAGAAGATATTTCGAACATGTTCATTTTGCCATTTTTTTAGTTTCAGATTTGAGTAGTACAGTCTTCTGTTGTTTTTCTGCATGTTGATGAAATCTTTTCCTATCCTACCATCTTCCCTGACCTTCAGATGAGGAGAGATTTCGTGCATGTTCACCATCCTGTTATCTTTAGATGTAAATGGTACAGTCCGATGTTCATTCTGCAATTTCGGCAGTTTTTTCTTTGTGATGTGATCTGCTCCTGACTTTTTCTGCATATTTAAAAGTCGGGTAAATGAATTTTGGTGCGGAAAAGTTGTATGATGGTTCAAACCAAAGAGTTTCTAGGAAGATTGTGACCTCTTAAAGAGAATTCGATATCCACCATTCAAGTAGCAGATAAATCTAATTTTCTAGAGAGTTCGAAGTTAAAAACTTTGTAGGAAAAGCTTTCCCACATCCACTATTCGAGTAGTAGAAAAACCTAATTTCTAGAGAGAGTTTGAAGCTAAAAATTTTGTAGGAAAGGCTTTACCACATCCGTTACTCCAAGTGTACTGGGTGATCTTGATTCTATCTATTGTAATGGCAGAAGTTTCCCATGCACTAACATATAAGATATGCTTCTATATTCACTGTAATGTTAGAAGCCCCCTGTGAAGTGTTATGTCGGAAGCGCCTGTGCAATGTAGGAAATTGCTCATCGAAACATTACTGGTAGTTTAGTTTATTTCTGAGCATATAAAATAGTTACTACATATGTGTAGTAACTACTAAAGTGACAGGACATGACAATGCATTTTCTTTCTAGCGATAAGATAAAACAAAAGATTAACTTGTAATAATTAGGAAAGATGTTGGAACGTACTTTTAGTTTCTTCAAAGAGAAGTGACAGATTTAGTCTGTCAAGACACTGAAACCAGTTGAATAGGCTTATTGCCTTCAGACAGTGCCATGTTTACAACATTAAACCCTAAGCAACACACTGACTTTGGGTTCCCTGCCCTCAACATCATTGTATCCAATCGTCGAGATGTCTCTATCTGGCGAAAAATAAGCTTGCTGGTCCTTATTAGCTTAAAACTTTATTTAGAAATAATGCTTTGTGATATAATTTTAACTATTGGAATGGAAAAACAATAAGAGGATATGTTTATTAACTTATTACTTTAAATAGCAACATTTTAAAATAAATTTAATGGAATCGAAATATGATTATCTGTACCGGTGAAACAACCACCAATAAAAATTTATTACATTAAATCTGGAAAAGCTGTAAAAATTCAAGGAAATTTAAACTTGGATATTCATAGAGACAGAATTTAATAGTTTATGAAAAAATACTTAATATTGCTGAAGAAACTAGAAAAATTCATTGATACTTTTTTTCCAGAGACAAATGCTAGTGTATCAGTTGAACGGTTATTTGTACAGGCTCGTCTACAGCTGGCTCACAATCTTTCACCAAATTAATTGGAATTGTCTGGACATCTTAAACTATTATATATCCTAAAGGATCTCTCATGCTGCTCTGATAAATCTTTATCTCAAATGATCTGTTTTCATTGCTCTTTATTTTTCATTTTATGAACGATATCAGGTGATTATAGTTCTATACAATCCATGGCATTTAGGTAGTTCAATTTTGCTTTGGACGACGCTAAAGCGATTTTAGAAAGGCCATCACGGATTTAGAAAGGGGTTACATCATTATCCATATTTTTTTAATTTTACTACATGCCGTAATTTTCTGAATATGCAGAATGCTTGCAGTTTGTGTTTAGAGTGTTTATTCTTTTTTCCTAGTTTAGATTTGCATGTTAATTTAATGAATGCTGCTCGTTATGAGAACGCGGATTTATTTATTTAATATCTTTCTATACAAAAAGAAAATTGAGTTTTTATTAAATTTGAAAAATGCTATCTCTCTCTCTGAATGTAAAAGAAAGTTATTAATATTGTTATAAGCAAATTGACTAGAATTTTTATTAATAAATTTCTCTATGATGTAGTTACTATTGTAACTGCTTGCACTTAAAATTTTACTTTTAGCTCATTAAGGGTATAATTCAAAAATTAGCTATATTTTAAGAAATTCTTTGCAAAAATATAATTTAACATGATCAAGGAACAGAGGGAATGTCATCGATGAAAATTTGTAGATTATTTTTTACTCCGTGGTGAGCAAGTAGTGAGCAAAGTACTCAAGTAGTGAGCAAAATTTGCTTGAGCTAGAGGTTCATACAAAGATTCTCCCTGGCTACCATCTTATTTTTAAAAATACAGTTTAACATCGATATCTCGAAAAAATGTGTTTTCAATTTTAAATTGAGCCTCTTTTATTTCACCTCCTTATTTCGAAAACTCGATAACACGATATTTTTTGGTGCCCCACCGGTTATAGATGGCTCTGAAGAGTGACAGCCGGGCAGAATCCTGCATCTTCAATCTAACAGTCTATAGAGTTTTGTCGGTTTTCTCTAGATGTAACGCGAATACGCGTCAATAGTCCTCAGCCCCAGACTGTTCTCCTAGGCAGATATCCTTCGTGTAATTTCTGCCTTAAACATTATACGCGTAAACAGTTCGAGATATCGAGGTTATACTGTATATTTTGTAATATTCCTACAGAATTTACTTTGTAGTATTTGTTTTAAATGCGACTTGGTCGACCATTTTCTTAAAAAAAAAAAAAAAAAAAAAAAAGTTTTTTCCAAGCGGCAGCATTTTATGCTAACCGTCATTGGTGCCTTGAGTATTAGTAGTAAATCTGTTCAATCGTACCACGTACTGTGATGTACAATCAATAAAGAAGTCTTTTCTGCACTCTAACCCTAATGATGAAATAGAATTCCCACAAGCTATAGGGAATCACGTTATTGGCGTTAAATCGCACAGATTGGGAAAATAAAAAAAAACTGGCGAAAATGGTCGACAGTATGATACGTAAGCACTTAATTTCATCGTGTGCCGTCTACATTCTCTTTCAGGTAACTGATCAGGTCGCTCTCCTGAGGTTAGTTTGGAGCGAGCTGTTCGTTCTGAACGCCTCTCAGTGTTCCATGCCTCTTCACGTCGCCCCTCTCTTGGCAGCGGCGGGCCTCCACGCATCTCCCATGGCCGCCGACAGAGTGGTGGCGTTCATGGACCACATCAGAATCTTCCAGGAACAGGTGGAAAAGCTGAAAGCGTTACACGTGGATGCAGCAGAGTACAGCTGTCTCAAAGCCATAGTTCTCTTCACAACGGGTAAGTGGTCTTTTTTTAATAAATATGTAATGAAATTGCAATCAATAAATCCTGAGTGATAGAATCTAAAGCGTTTCATTTATCGGCATTTTAAAATATCAACCATTTTGTCATATTTTTACGGGATGGTTCTATTTCGCGATGGCAAACGGTTGCTGTAGTAACCGTATAAATAGAAAAGAAACATAGGAAATCGCGCAAATTTAGAATTCGTCCGCCCACACCTCACCTCCGGTGCAAACATCAGAGTCTGGAAACCAATTAACTAAGTTGCAAGTCACGTAGTGTGACATATGCCCTCCAACTGCAATCGATTTCCCCGCCTTAGCGGTCAGGTGACATAGTATTTTTAAGGTGGTGCAATGAGTAAAAAAGGAGATTCTTAGATTTTTAGCTTAATTCTTATGTTTTTGAAATTTCTAAAAGTCTGTATGTCAACCTCTTCTTCGATGTAAGCTGATGACGGAATAAAAAACTGTGCCAACACTACTATTATTTCAAGTCTACTCCCTACTAGCAATTTTGCTCGGGTCGTCATCGGCCGACTACGTGGCCGGTGGTAACCCGAGCAAAATTGCTAATAGGGATGATATCTTCAGCATATTTTATTATTCTTATTTTTCATATATATATATATATATGTATACCGTACTTTGGGAGTGCGCAGCGGCGGATTCGAAGAGAGGCAAAGGAACGCTCTTCTGTTTTCAGTTCACTTGAATTTAAAAATCTGCCGAGTTGTAAGAGAGTTTAACTTAATTCTTGGCACAGCGTATGATTTGATACATTTGCACTTTCCAAAAATCTACAGTTGTTATAAGTTTGGCACATTTTGCCTTATGCGGTACGCTCAAACTTACTTTAACAAATCCATGTTTATTATTATTATTTGTGTCTCCAATAAAAGCATTTAAACTTATAATTAATGACATCTCTGAAAAAAAAAAAACTTGCCCAAGTATAGAGTTAACCTATTGTTGATTTAATGTTTAACCTTAAAAAAGCACCCCAAAATTTTAGGTTTACGGTTTAAATTTAATAAATTACTTTGTAAATAAGACACTTATATTTACAAAAAAGTTGTTCAAAAAAGTGTTAATGAAAAAAAAAAAAATAAATAAATACGCATATTCATGTTCTTTATTAATTTTAACCATATTTAACCTGTTAGCTCTCATCACTGAAAAGATGCACAGGAGAAAACTTTTCTTCTTAGACTGGTGTTGTTTCCCATCATGAATTTTTGAATGCTCCACTGAGGCCTAGCTCATATGCTTTTGCAATCGACAAATAGTTCTAAGATACACGCTAAGAAGCAACAGTTAAGTGTGCTCAGAGTTATTTTATAGTTAAGTGTGCTCTGAGGGGGGGGGGGGGGGATGAGGCAATTACTCCATCGCCAAAATCCTTTTAACCGGCCCTTGTTCCTAAATAATGCTGTGCAATATAAAAAGAAGCGAGATCTGATACTAAGCAACCCAGTCATTTGATAAGAACATTTCAGTTGCATTTTAATAAATTCTGCTGTCTTGTTAGTGTGGCATTTTTAGACGAACTAAGAATTATAATCCAGTACTTAGTATTTAGGCTTTCCATTGCAATCTAAGCTATATTTCAACCCTAATAGTAATTTGTCTTTGAGCATGTATTTATTTGTTAGGAGAAACTTTAAAAATGTTTTTCAGATTTTTCTATTTGAATAAGCCGTCGTTGATTTCTCGGGAGGAAAAGAGTATTCTTTATCAATCTTACCGCTGTAAATTGTTTTGCCTCTAACAGCTCTACTTGGATTTTCTATGCACAGTACTCTGGGGAATTGTTCTGAGATTCAATTACGGCACAACAGAACTTCCGACTTAATTAGGCACGCAGTTTGTCTTCCATCTTTTCTTCATGCAGTGATAAGTAACAATAGTTGACATTGTTAATTTAATTTTACCACAGACGGCCTTGCGTTTCTTAATGTTTGTGTGATCAGTTTAATTGGTTGTCAAGGTTTTTTTTTGTGCTTAGTTTATTGACACTATAGAATTATAGCATTCTCTTTACATCAGCTAACTGTTATTTGTAATTTAAAAAATTGATTAACCCTGGCACAACCCTTTCCCAATGCTGAAAAAAGGGCAGCCGTTGCCATCACTCGACTTAACTACCAGCAAGATGGCGGACGATCGAAACGTTCATCGCGTGCCACAGATCTAGAGACCCTTTTTTGACGACATCTGGCTGTGCCGCATAGCCAGCTGTCGTCACAGCCAGCTGCGTCAAAGCCAGCTGCGTCAAAAAAGGGTCTCTAGGTCTGTGGCACGCGATGAACGTTTCGATCGTCCGCCATCTTGCTGGTAATTAAGTCGAGCAATGACAACGGCTGCTCTTTTTTCAGCATTGGGCAATCTATCCAGGTGTTCTCGCATTCTTCCATTTTTCAGCAGATGTCAGTGCTGTTAAAAATAATCGCGACCATTTTTTTTTTTTTTTTTTTGCGGGAAATGACGTGCTAAAAAATAAAGGATTCTCTTGGAGCTATGTCACCCGCAACTATTTTTATAGAAATCAAAGCTATTCTTCGCGACTGGCAACAGTCAAAACGTCAGAGTTTGGTGTTCCCAGAGCGGGAACACTGTGCGTTAAAGGGTTAAGCTACGTTTGTCTGTTTAAAAATATATAAAAAATATTTTTTTATTATAATTATTCAGAGTCCCTAAATAAAAGGAAAAAAATATACGCTTATTAGTGGGTGTGCTGGAGCCGATTTGTCGAGTTGGGGGCCCTGGGCAAAAGCTTTATTGCGAGCCCCCTCTTTATAAAGCTTTTTCAAAATTTACAACTTTCTTAAAGAACAATTTTGGGTCCCCCTTTTGTCGGGGGCCTGACGCTTGCCCCGAATGCCTTCCCGAAAATCAGGCCCTGGGTGAGGGAGAAAATATTTCCCAAACATTTTTTAATGACTTTGTTTCTTTTTTCTTTTTTAAATCAGTTACTAACTTTTGAGGTAGCGGCGCGCTCCGAACATAACAGCCATAAAGCTGAGCATCTCTAATTGTGACAGATAAAACAAAAAAATGACTTCACTTTTTTACTTCTTTTTGCTGTACGTGCAAATATAAACAATCTCAGCAGGCGCTCATTCCACGGCGATGCTTTTTGCCCAATAACTGAGAACATTTCAACCCAACCTCTAAACTGTGCATTAAAAATTAATACTCTCTGCTCTCCTGTACTCTCCAGACCTTTTTGCAAAACACTCAAAAATAAGTTTGAAAAAAAAAAAAAAAAAAGACCAAAAACAATTTACAAAAAAGCTCCCTGTAAGTCACACACGGACGTTATTATTTCACTCGAGGTTAGCACTCACCTTCCAGACATATTTTTTTACTTCTTTCTTTTTATTTTTTTTTTTCCTGCTTTCTTGGTGGCAACACGAATTCAGCGGTCCTCTATCATAAGCCCTCCGGAAGCTCGTGATTGCGGCGGCAAGGGCTGGGCCTTGCCTGTTTCTTGATGGGTAGAGTCGTGAGTTAGGATCGTGACTGCAGCTTTTATGATTTTTGTGATTGAGTAAAGAAATTTGGGATGTTTCGGGAAAAGAATGCATGTTTTTTTTTCTTTCCTTTCTCTCAGAGGCGCCTTGTGTGACAGAAAGTTTTGATTGCGGTGGGGTTTTTTTTTGCTCCAGAATTTTCTTGGATAAATTAAATTTAGAATTTTTCTGGTTCTCTGTCTGAAGGTACGCACATTTTTAAGTGCATTTCCTGGTAGTGCACGCTCGCTGGTCGACTCAAGATATCGTAAAACGTTTGAAAAGTACCAGACAGTATTTCTGGAGAACTGGGTTTCTCAAACATGATGTGCTTTACGAACAAATGATCTCGCTGTCTTTGCCTCGAATCCACTCTACGCAGATTCGTACAGTGCTCTGCTGACAATCCGAAGATCCTCAAAGTTCATCCGAGAAAATGTTCGAGGAACCCTGATCTTAGAGATTAAACACAAAGCATAAAGCACTGTGCATATTCTTAAAACTTAGGATGGTTGCGATATGAGACCAGACGAGGTAGATTTGCAGTTGCTGTGCTAGGCGAGACAGACTTATTTCTTATACGTGGAGATTCTGCGAGACGAGACAAAGCTTTTCAGTTGCTGTACGAGACGAGACAGGCTTATTTCTTATTACTACGTGGAGATTCTGCGAGAAGAGGCATATCTTTGCAGTTGATGTGCATGCGCAAGACGAGACAGCCCCTTTTCGTGTCTCGCAACCAGCCCTACGTATAATCTACGGTTGTGATCTGTGGCATGCACAAAGGAGAGAAAGGCTTCATGGTTCTAACTTACTTATGCAGAAAAATCAAAATTACATCTTTAATTTTTAAAATGACGATTTGAACCTTCTTAAATAAATATTACGTCTATATCAACCGCCATAAAATAACTCTAATTGCAAATATTGAATAAATTATCTCTGAAATACTTTTGTCCTGTTTATTACTTCCTATTAGTATTGTGTGCAATATGAAGTAGAAAATTCAAATCTTTGCTTCAACGTTTATTTATTCTTTTCATCCTATAACAAAGATTCAGAAATTTAACAGGAAAATGTGGGATGAAGTCTGTAGGTATTTCAAACTTAGGGGTTGTCTTAATTATTAAAAAATAGGTTATTTTTAAGTGTAACAGCCTTATTGCATTAACCAGTTCAGCACTTAATGATACTTACCCGAATTTCGAAGATTTAGAAATTTTAAAAACTTGCATACTTTTTGTTTAAGCAAACTCTCATTGACACTATTGAAAAGTTTTTTGTCTGTTCCACAAGAAGAGGTTATGCATTCATCATCTTTGAAATGTTGTTTACATACCCCACTTCATGTTTACATTTTTTTGAAAGTCCAGATTTTCAATAAGTAGCTTAAGTATCCCTGATTTTCGCTCTAATTGCAACTATAACCGTGACCCAATTTACAGACATATCTTTTTTTTTTTTAATTAAAATAGTATTTGTTACTTTTAAAATAGGATTTGGAGTACATGATAATTAACCATAATTTAACTCCCTAAATAAACGTTATGGAGCAAAATCTAACATTGCGATATTTGTTTATCCCTTTTTGCAAACAATTTTTAAAACTAAGTAATGTATTTGGATTGTTCCGCTTTTTTTTTATAACATGTATAAGATATGATGCATACTTAGCTGATTTTTCGATTCAAGGAATGACGGACTATTATTGTAAGCTGTCTTCTCTTGCTGAATAGTGTGACGACAGTTTATTCTAAGTTATCGTTTAGAAGTCGCAAGTGAAATTGACGTGTTTAAGTAAGAAATTTTTTGTTAGATGATTTGGCTTTCCCCCCAAAAATCCAACGTCTACAAATGTATTTTCAATGTTAAAAGGCGATCGTTTTTAATTAAATTAACCAACTTATCAATAATGTCTGTAAAGTCCCCGTAATGGTTTTTCGGTAATTTCAAAGAATTATTAAGTATGTATAAATGGGGTTGTTGAAAACACGTAAAACCATTGCGTGAAGAACATCTCAATTTTTGAGGTTTCGCATCCCTATACAGAGTTTTGCTTGCCAGTTGCCAGGGCCAATTTTACGTTTTTTAAATTTCCAACTAATATTTTACGATCACGGTTCAAGAAGCGAAAGCACTGGTTGCCCCAGTGTTCAGTTTATGAAACAACCAACCACTGATACATTTATAACAAGAAAATACGTGACACAAAATGGTGTGCCGTTCACAGATTTCCGCTTCCAGGCGATTTAGATATAAATTTCATTGACGTAAGGCGCTCTGCACATCAAAAAAGCTGAACGGCTCCTTGCACAAGCAAGCATGGCAACAATCTCATGAATAATTAAAAAGGACAGATATTTCAATTAAACAGTTAACATGGAAGTTTCTTGTTTCGAAGACAACTGCTGGCTGCGTTATTGGCCATTACTTTTGCAAGCATCTCTTAAAAAAGAAAAATCGAAGGAAACAATCCTTTTTGCTTTTCTCCGAATCCCAGAAACGCGAAACTGCAATTTTCATTAGTCCAGTCTTTAAAAACGCAGAATGTTGTAATTTAGATGCAATCGTAAAGATATTGTACGTGTATTTCGTGTTCCGCCAGGAAATAAGGAGTCTTTATTATTCCACTACGGAACGTGTTCACGAAAGCTGTTGCCGAATGATATGCCCCAGCTTTGGATTTGGCCATTTTTTTTTTTTTTTAAACATTGTTTCTGTTGGTCCTCCTTACGCAAGACTAATTTGAATACTTTTCTAGTTTTCTTGTGCTGTATCGTCTATTGGGTTTAAAGTCCTGATTCATGAAGTGGAGTATTTTAATTATTAAATATTCAGCCTGAACACTGGAAATTCATTTGTTGCTTTCTGATACGATTTTTTTAAAGACAAGACAAGGATGGCAGAAAATTTATTACTGAAGAAGTTTAAGAACTTATTGATTTGCTATGATTTAGGTTTTTTTTTAAATGATAAATGTTTGGAAAGAGTAATTCTCACACAAATGCTGGTTATTTTAATGGCATTCCACCGACAATTTAGTCGCACTTTTCTAGTGCATGCAGTTGCCAAATTTTTGGTATTTTCAGAAACTTCTTTTTGAACTTTACTGGGGCGTAGTTCTTCGAAGAAATTTATTTCAATTAACCCACTATTTTGAGAATTCTCGACTTAAAAGTCGGCGGTTTGAAAAAATAAAAGTTTAACGGATGAAAACAGCAAGTGCCGTATTGTTCTACTAAAAGTTTTGTGAGCAGTGTATAAAAGTTCTACTGTCGAAACCGCTCAAGAAGATGCGTGTCAGACTGAACAAACCTTTTAAACTGACCGGTCGTGAAAAACAAATGAGATGCAGGAGATTTTTGTCAGATAACTAGCAACAATATCCTTGTCAGTGACATAACAGTTTAAAACTACCTGTGATGAAATTCAACTGATATCTTCTTGGTTTCGAAGATAATTTGTATTTTAACCGCAACAGAAACAACAACGTGACAGGCATTTCAGAGGAGGATAAGTTTCAAGTTTTCAAAGCCAATAGATGGCAAACTAATTTACAAGAACTCAGTTTGACAGGCTCATTTCAGTTACTGGCGGCAGTAAAATCGGACAGTCATCTTCAAGTAAGAACAGAAATATTTAAGTGTTAATGTCAGGTTTTTGTTTTTTCGAAACACCTGCGCAAATTTCAGCAATATCTCAACCGCATGACTAGATTAAGGCGTATGATTTATATTACGCGAAGGTTTATCGGATTAAATGGATGTCAAAGATGTACCGACATGCTACAACAAAGCGTAATTTGTATTTACTTTGCGCGCGGGCAGTATCAGTTTTATACCATATTGCGTGTACAAAAATCAACAGACCAACTCTCAAATTCCATAAGTTTTTGAGCTTATTCACTCATAAAAATATCTTAAAGACACTGCGTATAAAAACCAAAATGTTCTGTGTTTATTTGTGTTTGTTTGGGCGAGCCCATAACGTAATGTACTCACATAATGAGCACTAGCACCGTAAGCGGATCATGGAACTTAACCCTTTGATGGGCGGTGGTCGCGCCGTGAAATTGCCTCTATCCAATGCTTTCAACTGCTAGTCGCAAAAAAAAGGGTTAAATGGTCCCGAAGTCGAAAAAGTGCACCCGTTGCCATCTCTAGAGTTAACTACCAGCAACATAGCAGTCGATCGAATCGCCCATCGCGTGCTAAAGTCCTTTTTTCCAAACAGCCGGCTGTGCTATGCCGCACATCGATCGCCCACCATGTTGCTGGTAGTTAACTGGAGAGATGACAACGGGTGTACTTTTTCGGCTTTGGACACTATGTAAAGTTGATGTTCTATATAGATGTGAAAAAGGTTGCGCTTCAAAGGAATAAATCCCAGCATTTTCTCTCCAGAATCCCGCGAATATCTTTTTGCAGCCTTTTGGCACCCTAATCCGCGCGCCGCATCGGTATTTGCCTTAATCCGGGCCGGAGTCATGGCCCCGTATTAACCGTAAATAAACACGGACACTTCCCGTTTACGTGTGGAGGCAGCGGGCCATGAAAGCCGAATTATATACCTGCCGGGCAGAATCGGGCTTGGAACGGTTGACAGGTGCTTTGAGAAGGATTTTCAAAAGGACAGAGAGTAAGAGGGGAAGAAGAAAGAACGCTTTCGATGGTTCTGTGTGTTGTCGAACCGAAAAAAAATAAATAAAATAATGCAAGGTCAGTCCCAGCTAATCATTCTGCCTGTCATACGGAATAATCTATGCTTGTCCAGGCATGGAGTGTTGCGCACCGCTTCCTCAGAAGAGGTGCTTGATTAATTTACCGCTTTCAGAAATCGATTTAGAGAAAAGATTATCGCCTATTCAAATCAATTAAACAGGGATCACCGAAGTTATTATTTATTTATTTTGCAAATCCGATTATTTTTGTCAGAGTGAACCATTTAAACTCTTCGTTTGACCATTTTAATGGCATTATCGAGAGAACGAAAATACTGTAGTATTTTTAGGTTTTAACTTGGCGCTGTTTCGGTTCGAATTAATAATTTTAGGGATGCATTTAAAGGGCTAAGAAGATATAGTTCAAAAAGCTTCTCAATACAAAACATAAAACCGTGTATTAGATGTATCACAAAGCAATGTTCTTTTTTTATATGGCAATATTTTTCCAGGCCCCACTATGACCGAGTGGATGAGGTACTGAACGTGGTAGAAGGCTGAAGTGTGAAGATGCCGCGTTTGGGCACATCGCGCGGCTGCCGATCTAAGTTTTGGTCGGTTTTCTCCACAAGCAGCGTGAATACGCGCTAGAACGACTTAAAAAGTCCACCGACCAAGGCTTCTCCCCTCGTAGATGGATGCCCCCTGAGTAGGCTTGCCATAACCCAAACACAGACGCAATATTTTGCTTGGCGAAAACTTTTAAAGCTAATAATACGAAATTTGGCATGTATGTGAGTTTTTAGCTTAGATTGGAGAGCATTTTCCAAAATTTGTTTGAATTTTATGTTAAAAAAGGGGAGGGGAGGGGGCGTTACTTTCCAGTACACTTAATATTTGTGTTATGTATTCGGCAATACTTGACATTTTAATTTATTTTAATTTAATTTGTTTTATATTGAATAATCATTCATTAGAAATGCCACTAAGTTTTTCAATTTTTACCATAAAGAAATTTGAAATTTTATCTTAATGCCTATTCTAAAAACTTGCATTGAAAAGCTGTGAGTTACGTATCTACATAAATTTTAATTTCTTAATTATATTACAAGTTTTATTTACTCCTCTGAAAGTTCGCATTATGGTTGAAATGTCAAATTAATCAGATTAATTTTAAAAATAGAAGAAAGATTTTAATAAAGGTGAGACAGAGCTTAATAAGCTTTATTAATTTAGAAGAAGCGTTAAATTAATTCAATCATAATCTTGTAAAATATCGTAATTTGCGAGATTTGTTTTATATTAATTGAAGAATCCTTAAATTATAATTATAAAAACGAATGCGCTGAAAGAAATAATGAATTAAAATTGCATTTCAAGTTTGAATGAAAGCTGTTTTTAAAAGAAAGCATTTTAAATGCAATTTTTTTTATATTTATAATTTAATAAATAACATCCATTTTAAAGTAAATACTTATGTTATCTATATATTTAAATATTTATGCTTTATATATACTGTAGAAAGTAAATACTTTTGTTTTTGTTTTTTCCATTTTTTTAATTCTAGCAAATTATTTTATTTATTTTTATATTTATTTTTTAATTTCCTAAATATATTTTAACACAAACTGAATCAATTTGTCGAATATTCATGTTTAAAGTATTAACATTTCTAAACATCATTTACTTGCTCTGTGTTTTCGCAGAATTCTTAATAAATCGGATAAATACTTTTGGCGTATTCTTTAAAAATGAACAGCGTCTCCAAAAATGAACAATATCGGCAGCAACAAAATGGTACTCATGTTTAAAATGTAATTAATCCCCAAATTCGACATACAATGGCGTTCGCAAAGCCACAACCCTTAATAAACTCCGATTACAACTCCAGTCATTTTCTTTTAATTTGTTTTCCAGCAACAAAACCACTACGGGTTTCTTGGTAATTCCGGCGCGTTCGTTTAGTTTTAAAACACGCTTTATTTTAAATCTCGGAAAAGTTAACGAATTTTGGTAAACAGTGCTTGCAAATATTTTTGCGGTGTTATATACATCGAAGAATTCCGGAATTCTCCAGTTCGTCTGTCGCTGATTGAATTTAATTTCATATAACACGCAGGGATTGAGAGAAAGTGAGAAAGCTGTTTGAATGGAAATCCATTCCGCGCGCGGTGAGCTTCCAAGCTTTATTTCATTTACGGTTTTTCTTTCTTTTTACTTTTCTTTTCTTTTTTTTTCCGTTTGTCATTGAGTGGATTTGTTTAAATGCGGATTGGTAACATTAAGCCGTGTCCCGAAGTCGGAAGGAATGCGCGAGGCAGTGAACTGGCAGGGATCGGTCACAAATTAAATGTAGATTATGAAGATTCATCCGTTTACCCAAGAAGCAAGAATGACTCATATTTTTTTGCTAGTATTGGAGTGTAGGCTAGAGACACAGTCTGAAACATTTTTTTTTCCCCCGAAATTGCTTAGGTATCAGAATATTTAGTTTTTTAAAACTCATATAAATCATTTTGTGCGAAATTTGGAAGATAATTTAGGATTCTTTCCTATGCAATTGCAAGATTTCTTTTGTATTAAGGATACGGAATATCTAATACATTTCTTATGAAAAATTGGTGAAAAGGATAGTGTTGCCAAAGCGGATCCAGGGGAGGGACTAGGGGGCTTCAGCTTCCCTCCCCCTAGCGCAAAAAAAAAAGATTGCTAAAGGGGAAGATTATGGTTTTCTATACACTTTAAATATTTAAATATTTTTTATAACTTAATACAAAAATTTCTGGATCCACCACTGTAGTGTTCTATTATGTAATCAGGCCCGACGACAGGATTTTTGAGCCCCCCCCCCCACTTTCAAAAAATATCTGTAATCTTTTCTCCCATAATTTTTTTAAACAGTGTAAAGTAGTACACTTTAAATTTAGGCACACGTACAAAACCTTAAACGTGGTAAAATTCCCATCAAATTCCAAGCGTATAGTAAATCTTAGATAAGTAGCTGTAAATGTCTTTGTATGTAATGTGCACATACCATCTACTGAAAACCGCCTTACAATAAGAATTGGCAGAACCAATGAGTGCCTAATATTAGAAAAACATCCCCCCCCTCTCTCTGTTTTTATTTATTTATTTTTATATCAATTTGCATATTCATCTGTTTATTATGTATGCCTCTCTAGCTTTTAATTTATTTATTTTTATATCATTTAACATATTCAGACTTTATTATATGTTTATCCTTTCAAAATTTACCTTTTTTTCTAATGGCTTGATGTTTATTTATCGTCATATTAAACTTTTAACGAAATTAAATTTATACTTACATGGTTTATTAAATTATTCGTTCATAATGTTCTTATAACAGATTTGTATGCGATACTTTGGTAGTCGACAACAGGGGCGTTGCCAAGAAAATATTTCGGGAGGGGGGGGGCGATATGAAAATAATCGAGAGTGCTATATAAACAAAATTTATGCACGACTTCGAGCTTATGCTAACTAAGTCAAAAATTTCACGGGGGAGGACAGTTCTGTATCCCGATATCACCCCCACTCTACCCCCGGCTACGCTTAGATCAACAAATATATTTTATCTGGCATTATTTGGGTATCTGTATTGTGAAAATAATACGCCATACGTTAAAGATTCGTTTCTTTTATTATTCAACGATTTTATTTATATGGTTTTAGTTTAAAATTAACAATTATAATTATAGAAAATTTTCAAAAATATATTATTTTCCTTCTAATGTTAGTCACCCTGAACCTAAAAATATTATATTGCAACTGCAACTGGTTGCAATAACCTAGGTGTTTTCAACTGCAGTACTTCAGTTATTCTACTTCAGGAAGAATCAGAAAGCATTTTCTATATTTCCCACTTTGCATTATTTTTACCGTACATTTAATTAAATAAGTTCATAAATTGATTTAAAAATAAATTTTGTGTGTATGTAGACTTTATTAAAAACTTAATTTGCAGTATTAAAATGTTAATTCATTCAGCAGTCAGATATGATTTCTCAAAGATACAGTTTTAAAAATTAAACGACTTATCTCATGTCATTGCAAGATAATATATATATACTACTTAATCCATAAACTGTTTAAAATAATTCTTACTTCTGCAATTAATATTTAAGTTCTGTTCATCTTCTCTCGATCCGCTCGTACTCTCGAATAAACGCATAACACAACACTAAGGATTATACCTGTATCGTAATTTTTATGATATTTTATTTCCAAACACCCCCGAAACATTGTGAATTGCTTTTTCCTTTTTTTTTACCCACAATACGACATAATTGTTAGTATCCGCAATTCGACGCTAATTCTAAAACGTACAAAAATGCCGCGAAAGGAGAGAAAAAAGAAAAAAAGTCAAACAACTAAACTCGCCGCGTAAAAAATGTGGAATTCGGCGTTTCCAGTCATTTGAAATCGTTAACATTGAACTCGAGGAGTCAGAAGTCTCGACACTTCTAATACTCTCGCTTCTTTTTAACATTTATTTCGACATTCTGAAACTCTTTTCCGCCACCCCTTGACATTCTCTCCTCTTTTTCACTTTCCCCTCTTGGTTTTTTTTTCCATTTTTTCCCTTGCACTCATTTAATCTATATCGAGTTTTACCCTCTTTTTTGGGGGGAGGTTATGGCCCCATAATGATTTTTCGGTCGTGAACTGAATTTGATTACATTTTTTTCTTTTCATTTTGGTTTATATATATATATATATACACACGCCTTTTTTTTTCTTCCCATGAGGGTTTTCTATTTTCTTTTGTTAAAGACTTTGAAGTCGTGTATATACAGATATATATATTTTCTTTTTTTTTTTTTTCAAAACACTAAGTGATCGGACCATTTAAGTGAAGACCTTTTTCTTAAAAAAAAATCTTTTTCTTCGTTGGCCTAAGGTAGACATCCACTTTAGACGATCATGATCGGAAAAGAAGTGTCTGCAATGAGAATGTTTCTTAGAAGTTTGACCGTTTTATTGGCATTATTTCTTCGTGCTATTTAATACAATACCCCCAACCACGGGCGTAGCTATAATTTCCGCGTGGAAAGGGTCCAGCTAAGGGGTGGGGTGGGGTGGAGGTTTCCATTCTAACTATAATAGTAGATTAACAGTAAAATTTACTATAAATAGCTGGCAAAACTTTTCCATATCCCTAAGAATTTTTAACATTTTTCATAGTAAATTGTGTTTGTTATGCATTGAATTTACAAAAGTAATATAATTTTTTAATTTTTGAAAACTTTATATTAAAATTATCTAAAACTACAATATTTTTTACCGTATACTACTTTGAGTGGTGGATTCAAAGGGGTAATATTGGGCTGTAACGAGCATCAGTGCGTTGACTAATGGGGTGTCCCATCCCCCTAACCCCCGAATCCTTATATACATCCGTGGCCTGAAAAGAACATGAATTAAATTTTTGTTGCATTTGCTCAATACTTTTACAAAAAAAAAAAATAAATAAATAAAAATAATTGCACGGCTTAATGCTTGAGACTGGAGAGGAAAATTAGTTTTAAAAATTTTCTCTTAGTGCTGGTTTCTAAATAGATGTTTGTTGTGGTTTATTAGGACTGCTTTCGATATGGGTTTAGGCTCGATATTTTGGCCTGTGCATTACATAATGAATTGTAATATGAGCAAGGACGTTTAAAAATGATCTCAAGCTCGTCTGTAATCGCAATATACTGACTACTGAACTAAAAAACGATGTAACAGGATTTCGCAAAAAAAGCTACCGCACGTAGAAGACCTTCGGCTTAGTTATTTCACTTCAGTCACTTAATGTTGCAGACCAAAGTAAACAAGATGTTTTAATTTACTACTGTAAGTCAGAATTTCGTATCGTTTAGATGAAATGTTATATGTTTGTATGACACAAACAGAATTTCTGCATTTTGTACGTTATATCAATATTTTAAATATTTTATCAATGATCTTCATAAATTTGTTCTTTGTTGTGTTTCTTTTCATGCTTTTGACGTTTTCTACTTATGTCAAAATATTTCTTGTCATTTTCTTTCGTCGAAATGGCTATACGTTCCGTTTCCTCCAAACTTCCTTTCCTTTGTATTTGCTTTTTTTGCAAGTTCGCACATAATTTACTCCTGAAGAAGAGAGAACCTCTGTGTCCCCAACTTTTGTAGAGTTTATTCAACACTTATGCATGTTTTACATAAAATTATTTCCTTAACTCTTTAATGCGCTATGTCTTCACCTTGGGGACACAAAACTGACGTTTTGACTGCTTTCAGTCACGGAGAATAAATTTGACCTCTATAAAAATACTTGAGAATGAAAAAATTACACGAGAATCCTTTACTTTTTTGCGCATCATTTGCCGTAAAAAATTGCCGATTATTTTATAAAATTATCAGGATTATTTTTAGCAGCACTGGCATCTGCTGAAAACGCGAGAATACGATGGAAATACATTGATATAGAAGAACAACTGAATATAGACTGCCCAATGCTGAAAAGTGTGGCACGCGTTGAAAGATGCGATTAACGGACATCTTGCTGGTAGTTAAATCGAGCGATGGCAGCGGCTGCCTTTTTTTTCGGCATTGGGAAATGGTTAAACTATTTTAACACAATCTTCTTGATTAAATTTTTAAATAGCATTGGCTTTTGTCATATTCATAGTTGTGTTGTTTGCAGTAGCGGATCCAGGGGAGTGGCTAGGGGGCTTCAGCCCCCCCTCAAAGGGATTGCTCAAGGGTAACATTCTGCTGTATTATACACTTTAAATAGCTAAAATGATCCTATTTTATTACTTAGCCCCTCCCAAAAGCCTAATACGTTGGTTTAGACTAAAATTTTGATTTATAGTACATTTTAATTGGGTGAAATAAGTTTTTTTTTAAATTTAGCCCCCTCCCAAAAAAAATTCTGGATCCGCCACTGGCTGTTTGTGTATTTGCTAGGCATAGAACCGGATTAAGCTCTACAGTGCTATGAAATTTGAGCCCCCCCCCCTCCCTTCAAAAATTCCCTGTGTTAGAAGGCCTCTTACAATTTTCATTATTAGCGATATCAAGACATGCAGCCAGTGGCAGATCTAGAGGGAAAAGCTAGGGGAGCATCAGCCCTCTTACAATAAAAAAAAACGCATTGCTTACGTACGAATAACATCTATAGTTTCATAGCACAGTTTAAGTCAAATGAGCTTTATATATATAATTTGAGCCCCTCACCAAAAAAAAAAAAAGAAAGAAAGAAAAGAAAAGAAAAATTGTTGCTTTAGCTTAACATTTTGCTTTATTCTACATTTTTGTTTAGGGTAAATGAGCTTTTGTAACACCCCCCCCCCCCCACCCAGCTAAAAATATCCTACAATCTTAATTATAGTTTTAGCGTTTTTCCCCATTTGATTTGTCTCTTTTGAGGGAGAGGGGTCTCGAAATGATTTAGATTCCATAGGCTAAAGCTTACTTATCCTATGCGTAATCTGCCTCTGACTAGGAATTTCACCTTTAAAATAGTCGACTGGGGTTTGTTCTTTTTTTTTTTTCTTCCGCCTTTTATTTTTCTTTCTTTTTCTTTCAAGCACTTGCTCAAATACAACAAGGTTTTAGCTCGGACATTACTTTTATTGCCCGCCCGGACCTTTTTAAACTCCCTGGTGCCCGGGGACGATGACGTGCGCTGAATTTCCCTAGCCTCGATAGCCCCCTAAACTGCTGTTTTACATTCTACCTAGTACATTGGAACACTTAAACTCGCGGTGGCGAAATCCTTCAAATATCCCTTCTAGTGGGGACACACGAACGGCGAAAAAATTGTGTATTTATTTATTTTTTTATATACAGCTTTTTTTTTTTTTTTCCTGAGTGTTCAGTCATAGCGTGCGTGTGTAGCACGCGGTTTACAACTGCGTGGAACAACATTTTTTCTTTTGTAAGATCTCAAGATCCGAATCATCGTGATTCGAATACTTAAACGGATCGATGCTTCACGACGGTATTTTTACAGCAGTTTCAAATAAATAGCTGCCTTGAATTTTTCCCTGTAAGAAAACTCAAAAAAACGTAATGTATAAGAGAAAATGGTTTAGTCATTTTTCGGAGACTGGGGACTGTTTATCACCATCAACTGGTTGTATCTGAAATGGAAATCGGTTGATTGGTTTAGTGCAGTTTAACTTGTTCGAAAACTTTATATATAAAACTTATTTTTTTGGACTTATTTTAATTTGCATAAAATTTCGTTTTAGAATTTGTTTCACGTGATTATAAATCTTTTCATTGTAAATCTGAAGTACATGCATTCAAAATATCGTGATTTATTTTCTGAAAAAAAAAGAAAAATGCATTCACTTTTTCATAGACACAATTTAATTTTAAAATCATTCTCATGTTAGTTCATAAATTTGTATTTCAGATTTATAAAGATAAATTTTTGTGAGGGAAAGGCCTCCCAAAAGTGTGAGACTAATTTAAAGGGAAAAAAGATAATTTTCGAAATAGCTAGGCACACTCTTTACAATAACCTGGGTATCAATACGCGTAGGACATGGATAACAAAGTATGTTTTGAAAAGTTTGAAATACCAATTCACTCTGGTGTTATTTTTGAGCATTAAATGTTGTGGTATTTTTTAATCTCCAAATATTATTACATGCATTTACGCTCGGAATCCACCCCCCCCCCCAAATTAACTAGTTTATTACTTGGATACAGTTGATGTAGATGTGGTATTTTTAAACGAAAAAACTCTCATTGCTACAGAACAGACCATATCAGACTTGTTACATGATACTTCATTTAATTATTTCGTAATTTTCTCTGTAAATTAGTAGGAATAAAGACAGAATTACTGTGATTATAAATCTTATGTCATTCTTAATGATCCCTAAACTGCACTACCCAATATTCATAGGTTCATACATTCTTTAAAATTTGCGTATCTTTCTAAGAACTATTTACTTGAAATTCAATAATTATAATGATGGAAAAAGTTAGTTGCCAGAGCAAATGTTTTCTACCAGTGTGTGTGGGGGGGAAGACTCCTTTTATTAGCACATAGTCTGTGAAAAATGTCAGGAACACGCTGATACTGTAACATTTTACAATACTGTAACATTGTAACTTAACTTACAGCATCGTAACATTCTACAAAGAGACACGATATTTTAAGTATGATATTGTGTGTATTTTACGATATTCCCATCTTCCTCAAGGATTTATGCTTGGTCGCTGCCCGTATGTTAAAAGCGGGACGAGATAACTATCGGCTTGCCAAGTCGACACACGACACACATGACCCCGCGCCAAAGAGGATGAGATACAACAACGCAAGACGCTGTCAACCCGCTATCGAACCAACATCTCATGTTGAACACCTGAATTATGGCCGATCTGCGGCCGTGTGTCTTTTTCTTATCTTACGTCGAAGAGAACTGCCACATGCGTATGAGATCGCAGCTTCATTCTCGGCTGCATCTCTAAGTCGTGTAATGAAATGTCTCTCTTTTTTTTTTTTTTCAGGTCGACGAAATACCTTCGCCATGTTATCTCTAGCATACATTTACATGTTATTTATGGATGAGGCATGTATTGTAACTTTATATACACTGGCAGAAAGTGTCTCATTAGATTTGTAATGTGGTTAATGCGGCATCTTCTGACTAATTTGACATGCGCTTTAATGTTCCGACAGTGACAAAATCTATTAGAACTCGATGCGAGACTTTGCTCGTTTTGCACGAGCTACTGCAAAGTTTTTTGTCCCGCGAAATTTCTATGTAGTAATGGAAAACAGGCCTGTCTCGTCTGGGCTGAGATGCACTTACATTCTATTTTTTTAAATTATTATTTAAGGTATCATTTAACATATTAATCCACTCTGCTGTTCAGTTGCAAATCTCCGTCGCATCTATCTCTATTATTTGCCACTGTAATATTGGTTTACTATTTGTTCAGTTGTTGTGGCGGTTGATATGGCGGTGCGGAAATTTGAGTTGCTTCTAGAATTATATATCGCATTGCAACAAAGTTACTTGACTCGACTTACCCTTTCCAGATGCCATAACACATTTGGTTTGACACAAAATTCAGAGAAGACTTCTACATTTGATATCTTACACTCATTTCTTGTGGCCAAATTTAAGGGTACGGAGTCTTGAAAATCGAACGCTTGGAAAATTCTTCTTTTGGCACTTTACATGCTGATTGCCAAAAACGAATGTTAGCTGATTCTGCTGCTGGATAAACTTCACACATGTGCATCCTATTCAGAATATATCTACTCCATTTTCAGCCAGAGATAAATTTAGAAAAGTCTCTAGAACGGGATTCTCCCCCACATAAAAAAGTTTGTCATTAGTGTAAAAAAAAAAAAAAGATGAAGTCGGTTAATGCATATATTAAATGTCCTCTCCTTCTGAATCAGCTTTTGCTCTTAGGTAAACGAAAATTCATTCCAGTTCCAGAAAAATGTATTATAATCTCCATAGTTTCTGCTTTAGCGATCGATACAAATGCGACCTGCTGACGTATGTTCAACCCTGAAGTTCTTGTCGTGTATTTAAAATGACACGCGAATTACAGAATATTTTTCGATGTCTCCTTAAAAATAATAAATAAATAAATGATAGTTTTCCCCCTGTTTCGTGAATTAAAATCCTGCCAACAACTCTGCTATCATCATTCCAAGCTTTTGTTGTACAAGCGCGTCCTTTTGTAACTCAATGCGCCATTTTTTTTTTTTTTTTAAATCTCATTTGCTTCTGTGAGAGGGATGACTGCTCACGTTTTTCCACCGCTAATTCCTCGCGACCGCAAGGATTTCCCTGACAACCGTCGCTATTTCCACCGCAAATCCCTGCATTTGATTCTCGCCGACACAAAATAAAAGCGGCCTAAGAAGAACAGAAGAGTTCGCCGTTCAGGTTTTCTCTGAGACAAGCACTGCACAGAGACAAGGGGCGCACTTCCTCGGGATTTTCTGTGATGGTCCGAGAATGTGCCGAGGGTCCGTCAATTAGCGAGACGAAAACCCCCGAAAAGAAGCAAAACGAAAATGGGGGAGGGAGAGGAAGAAATAATCCTCTCATCTCCACTTGGCGACGTTGATGCTGAGAAGGGAGAAGGGACGTCCATTAAGGTCTGGCTTCGGGCATATCGTAAACTTTGCCTTATGTTGTTTGTTTCCCTTCTTTTTAGGATCACATGCTGAAAATGAAAGAAATATTTTCTGATTGTTAAATGTCATGATATTTATTACGTTGTGAATGTTTAAAAGATAGCTTATACTAAACGATTGTATTAAGTGTACACAAAATTATTTTTAAAAGCGCAATAAGAAAAATTGTATTTTCCTTTCTGTTTGAAGTATATTCTATAAGAAAGTATATTATCAGTTTCCTTCCGATTTTATGTTGGGCTCCGCCACTGTGAAGGTTCGGGTCTACGTGCGGCCGTCTATCTAACGGTCTGGAGTTTTGTGTAGTTTTCTCCAGATGTAACATGAATACGCGGTAGAACCCCTTAGAAAGACCCCCGCCCAAGACATCTCCCCTGTAAGCACATGCCCCATCGTGTAGGCTTGTCATAACACAAAACGCAAACGCATTTTCAAGTAAAAACTTTTATGTTACATCAATGTCGCGATGGCAATCGGCAACTCCTGCCTCCCATTGTTTTAGTTTGCTTAAAAAACAAGCAAATAAGGGATTTATCTGCCAAAGGGGGTGATATATCTTGCTCGGAGGACATTTTTAAGTGTCTTTGACACGTATTCACGTTATACCTGAAGAAATCCGTCCAAAACTCCAGCCGTTATCGAGAGCCGTGTGAAAGACCAGAACTCTGGACCTGCAGGGCCCGATTTAGAAAATTCTTATAGGGGCCCTCAAACACTGATGTAGGCAGCGTGGAATTTCCAAAGCTAAATTACAGTCTGACTGTGCCCTGCTGTCCAAAGTCTGCACTCCACGCCCCACCCCCAAATGGCGCTCGTCTATTATTTTTCATGATGAATTTAACAAATTCAAGCTGTACATAAAATACCGTGAAGAATATATAACTTTTTTCAGTCCCTTGTTATAAATGCCATTCAGTCATCGAGCAGATTGACAACTTCTTTAAAATATTGTTTAAAAAATTTGAAAATACACATAAAAATCTGCTATTAAAAAAAGATAAAACTAAGAAAAATTGAATTGGGATTTTGTTTGAGGGCCCCCAACATTCAGGGACCCGGGCCTACTGGAAAATCAGGGTCTGTGGACTTGCACACTCCAGCCATCTCCCTGTGTTCGGTGCCGTTATCCACTCGACCCTTAGTTGGCCCCATATTCCAGATACGCCACTGGTAAATAAGAGTACTTGATAGATCTTGTAAATAAAAAAAAATATTCTGGACAAGAGCCTTGTGACATACATTGTTTTTATTTTAAAGACTAAAATAAATAAGAAAGCAATATCTTTCTTTGCTTTTCTTGTATCAGCTCCGGTTCCGTCACACATTGGGAAAAAGAAAAAAAAAAAAAAAAAACCGTTCAAGTCAACTGAAATGAGCGTATGAGAACTATTTCTCGGAACATCGGTGGTCAGAAATGAAGAACACACGGGGCGACCTGTTTTCCCCTCCTTCCTTCTCTTTCCCAATCGGTGTGTGCAGGAGGAAGGAAGAGTCGCCCGTGAAGAAGAAATACCTCGACTAGGAATGCTGAGAGCAGAGAGGGGGAGGAATAAAAAAGCAAAATAAAACGAGAGAGAGGGAATTGGAGAATAGAGAGAGGGAATTCCTAGCATTTGAGTCAATGTCGGCCCATCTCGACCACCAATCACGGACTAAATAATAATAAAATAAATAAAAAAGTGCATGGAAGGGGGGACTCAATAAATAAATAATAATAAAAAAATACCAGAGGGGTGGTGTTGCTATGGCGACCGAGGGCGCCGAGGGGTCAAATGGCGGTTTGTTTCGTTCGGTGGGTTGGTGAAAAACGAGGGGTGGATGTGGTTAGGCTGTTGGAATAGGCTGTTAAGTTCGGCACATGTAAATATAATTTGTACGATTTGCTAAATATTCCCTCAATTTCCGTAATTGCTCGTTTAGTTTAGTATAGGGCTTTAAGTTTATAAAATCTGGAATATTTTTAATGCGTTTGAATTATTATTTATCATGCTTTTACTAGCTTTCTTTTTTATTTTTTCTATTAATCTAATCGAAGACATAGGAAGTGAAAATACTTTGAGAACTTGCAAGAAAGTGCTTTGCTTGAAGTTTCATCGTTCTAATGTCCTTTTATAAAGTCATCCAGTTTGTGATTGGGTGTTATATTTGGTAATTTACTGCATTAAGAATAATAAAATATCTGGTTTTGTGTGTGTGTGATAGGAATAGAACAAATTATTTATAGGTAACTAAATGTACGGATTAGCAATTTTATAACTTTCATTTAGTTTTTTTTGACGTAATCAAACAATGATTACAAGAAATGGCTGCTTTTTAAATGAACGTTTTTAAAAGTTTATCTATTCCTACATATGTATGAATCTACAAGTAATAAGATACATTTACTGCAATGATAATGAATATAATTTTAAAGTATTTTTAAGTTGCATTGGTAATTTGCAAAATATAAGTTGCATTTTAAGAATTTAAGTTGCGTTAAGAAATTAAGCTGCATTTTTTTAAAAATTAAACCAATGACCATTATTAGGTTTTAATATGCCGCACGTAATAAGAGCATTTAAAATGTTTTTTATTTTAATATTTTAATGCACTTATTAATGAAACAATACATTTATTAATGAAACTCACTCAATTTGCATATTCCTCGTAATAATTCTTACATACTAGTGTTTGGATTTCTTATCCCAATTTTTAATATCGGATTCTTCTGAAACCGGCTTTATTTATTCAAAAAATTTCGCTCTTACTTTTTCCTTTACTTTAATTTGCGTATTAAAAGTTCAAATATTAAACAGTTCTATACCATCTGTGTACCACTTATCCTTAAGAATGTGACTAATGATTTTTTACTTCCGTGCAATTTTAAGTGGGTGAAGGAAAAAGTAGTTTTACAGGTAAAAGAAGGCTTATGAACATAATAATAAACATCAATGTGTATCAAAAGCGTAACTTTTCATTGTTAATACTGTTGATATTTTAAATTATAGTGCTAAGGGTTTTATAATAATGAATTGCTAATCTCGTTATGTATAGTTACTTGCTACTTTAAAGCTCGTAAGAACAGATACCAAGAAATTAAATCCAAATCTGTTAAACACTGAAAAAATCAAAATAAGCTTAGCCATGTCTGTTTCATTGGACAGACCACTATTTTAAAATTGTTTATTTATTCCTCTGCCCTTTTAATGATTTATTTGAATTTTTATGAATTTAAAACATAAATATTTATTATTATTTACAAATTTCTAAGAAAAAGCTAAGCAAAGGTAGTTTAGGGTGCATAAAGTTGCTGAAAAGTAGTTTTTAACATTGCTATTGAAAAAAGTGTTGGGTGAAAGGGAATTTTTCATTATATTTCAGAGAGTTTATTATTAAATTTTATTTCTAAAATTATACTATCGATAATCGTATTGAAAATCTGCCAAGCTATCTTTGTTGTACGTCAATGCTTAATTTCCGTAATTAAATATAGAGTGACAATTTTGCCCCGTTGTACATTTATTGTGAAACTTCGTGGTGAATATCTTCTGTTATAATGTACAAATAAATTTCGGTTTATTCTCACCATGTTCTGTAGGTGTAATAGGGAATTGTTTGAGCAATCGCAATTTTCTGAATTTTTATCTCTGTGTGCAATGTCTGTAAGAATGGTATTTATTAATAAACTTAATTGTTCACCGATAATTTTACCCAATTGAAATGCTATTTATTTTGGTACTGAAATAAAGCGAAATTTTGGGGGAATCGCGAATAACTTAATTAAAGTATCTAAACCTGTTAAATTAAACAGATCTCTCTTTTCGAACAGGTTCTTTCATTTCAGGTCAGTATATATACATGTATAATTATTAAAATATATTCACTTCTATAGGGCAAAAATAATCACACAGCCCCGTATACGACCAGAATCAAAAAGCATTCTTCCAACTCTCCTCTTTTCCAAGGAACCCCTCCTTCGAAATCACTTAATTTACAGTCTACTGATCTCAAAAGCTGTTGCCACCACGAAAAGACACCCCATAAAATTACAACCTTTAATCCACTCATTGAATCATCCGCGCTCCGGGTCTTCACAATGACGTCACACTCGAAAAAGGGGGGGAGGTGGAGGGGAAAGGTTTGTGAATGGCGAGGGATTAAACTCGATTTTTGGCACTGAGTAAATCAGGAGCGAAGGATTAAATCCTTTTTAATCCCCTGGATCTTATTTTTGTGGTGAGAAGGGGATGTAAAAATGCAGGCTTTACAACCCCAGTTAAGGTTACGTATAAAATTGATGGCCATTGGGGGAGGAAGCGTACGGAGGTTCAAAAGTGTTTCGACCCTAGGTTGTAAGGGTATTTCTCAGAGGCTGTAGATATATCTTAAAAATCGATACACAGGGGTCACATTTAAGGTATTTATTTCGTTTAGAAAAGAGAGTAGGGCAAAGATGCAATATATATTTTTTGTGAAGTTTTCTTAAAAATGCATAGCTTTTTTTTTCCGATAGCGTTTAATGTATACATGTTTAGTAGATTTATTTGTTTAGGGTTAAGACAAAGCTACACGGCTATCTGCCCAGGTGGGAGGATACTTCGGATGAGGACTTTTTAAGGGTTTCCAACGCGTATTCGCATTACATCTATAGAAACCCCCCCAAAACTCCAGACCGTCCGATCTGAACCTCCACACTTCCGATTATGTTTTAAAAAATCATAAATAATTCTGTATAAGTGTTAAGTGCGTTTTTGTTAGAACAAGTCTACATGAGTTGCATTTGCTTAGAGGGGGATTCCTTGGGCAGGGGACTTTTTAAGGGATTCTAACGCGTATTGGCGTTATATCTATCCAAAACTCAGACATTTAGATCGACAGCTGCATGTTAGGCCAGAGCACTGGACTTTCACACTTGCCATCTACCACGCGTTCACTGTCTTATCCACTAGGCTATGGTGAGGCGAATTCTGAGTAAGATGCTTTTTACAATTCTAGCTTTGTGAAGTTAAATAGTTTCCGAAAAAAATTTAAAAAAAAAAGAAATATATTCTTGATGCACCTGATGGCAGAAAAGTGCCCAAACTTTAATTCATAATTTGTCGCATATGCAAGAATTTTTTTTTCTTTCCCCGTTACCTCCAGGTTACATCACTTTAACCCTTTGAGGCGCAACCCTTTCCCAATGCTGAAAAAAGGGCAGCCGTTGCCATCGAAACGTTCATCGCGTGCCGCATATCTAGAGACCCTTTTTTGACGGCAGCTGGCAGTGCGAAAAGGGTCTCTAGATCTGCGGCACGCGATGAACGTTTCGATCGTCCGCCATCTGGCTGGTAGTTAAGTCGAGCGATGACAACGGCTGCCCTTTTTTTCAGCATGGGGCAATCTATCCAGCTGTTCTCGCATTCTTCCATTTTCCAGCAGATGTCAGTGCTGTTAAAAATAATCGTGATCATTTTTTTACGGGAAAGGACGTGCTTAAAAAGTAAAGGATTCTCGTGGAGCTATGTCACCCGCAAGTAATTTTATATAAATCAAATCTATTCTTCGTGACTGGCAACAGTCAAAACGTCAGAGTTTGGTGTTTCCAGAGCGGGAACACTACGCTTTAAAGGGTTAAATACAATTTTTAAAAAATATTATGAGGAGCTAACGTTTTAAATAACGACGGAAATCTTTGATAAGATAATTATCAAAAATATTTTAAGAGAAATTTATTTCTTTTCGAATTTGTATTGTGCTCATGACATAGGGTGGCCTCTTGGGGATTCAAGCTGCCGAAAATTTCTAACATACAAATAGCTTTATACTGAGAAACAATCCTATGTCAGCTAGCAGATATGTATTTTTAAATCATGAGAGACTCGAGCGACTAATTAGCGAGATGGTTTGTTTATTCACTGAGACATGTGTTCGTCATTCAAACACACGCGGTTAATTAAATAAAATTTGCAGTGACAACGGAGATTTGTTTCTCCGTAACGTAATTTGTATTAAATATTTTAATTAAGCATTTAGTCAAACAAAACTGTACATTATTTTAAGACATTAAGAAATTTCATTTTAAACTTGCAAACCTCTGCTCAGCTGGGACTTAAAAGTGCGAGTTCCTGTTTTTGTGGCAGTTCTCCGAAGATTATAGTAGTAACTGAAAAATCTGGCTTATCATTAATTTTTAAACACCGATGATTGAAGATGTTGTTTAGAGCTGGTGTTCTCTAATTAGTTGCTTCTACCAAGATTTGTTTCTTATATTGTTAAAACTGCTAAAATTCAGTTTCGTTGCACAGAATTTTTCTTTCAAATCTTTCCCATGTTTAACCCATTCGCACACACCGTTACAAAGTCTCCATGACTCAGAAGATTGCCCTTCTAAGATCAGAGTTGTTTCATCGCATTGGTCTTTGAATGCCGATGGAAGCAAATGCTTTTTTGTCCAAGCTGTTAGCTAATGTAAAGAAACAGTGTCCCAGCCTTGTGAACGGCTGTAACGCAGGTTCAAGGAAGGTGATGGAGGAGGGGTGAACAAAACTCGTTGAAGTGAGAACTATACACAATTTTCAGTACTTAAAATTTCCCCCCCCCCCCTCATAACACGGGTTCATATAAGATATAGGGAAAATATCGCAATTTTTTTTTTTCGCTAGCACGTTAAGACACGGTGAAAGAATGAGACAGATTTAACAAACCTGTTAACACTGCTGATGCTGATCATGTATTTATGATTTATACAACACGGATTCATATAACATGGAACGTATTGTACTGTGTTATAGGGGGGTAGATGTCTACTGTATACGTTTCTTTACTGTATACGTTTTCTCTCTATTATAAATTTTGCTCCAATCTTTTTTTATCTATTGGCAAAAAATAAGCGACCTCGTCTATGCGTCTTTCAAACCTATATTCGTGGTGGTAATACTAATACATCACCCATATTAAAAAAAAAACACCTGTATCAACAAACACCGCAAAATTGTATTCAGTGGGCTCCTTTACCGTAAATATCCACTACTTCTTCTGTGTTAATCTAAACATTCATTCCCAAATTTAAGATCGAATTTTCCCCGAACACAAAGGTTAAGTAAACAGAATCCCAAGCTATTAGCGGGCATTAGCAAACATAAATTAAGCCTACATCTTTTCACGGCTGCATTGTATACCACAATACACATATGCGGGGAGAAGCAGCATTTATTTAACTCCACTCTTCTTTCATAGACTTTGGCGATAAGAGGGTGCGTGTGTGAATAAGGCACAGAAATATGCAGTTGTTGATGTTTTTATGAGTCTCTTTTATTTTATTTTTTCCCGCTCTCTCTCTCTCCCGGTTTTGTCTCAGCACTCCTGATGAACAACAGTAACTTCTGTGGAGAGGGGGGGGGGGGGGGGGGAGATGTGCTCTGCCGGCCATGCGCTTATAGGCAATCATGGGCATTTCTTATTACGGAGTTGGTGCGTGCTCGGGGAGAAAAATATTAAAAAAAAACTGTTTGGTGACGGCTATAGGGTGACTTCCTGGGTTATCAGACGATAAAGTCTTTCTCTTTTTTTTATTATTATTATTATTCCTTTTTTTTTTTAAATACTGATTTTTTGTGCCAGTTTTTTAAACTTAAAAAATTACAGACTTGGATTCCTTTGATTAACCCTTTGAGGCGCAACCCTTTCCCAATGCTAAAAAAAAAGGCAGCCGTTGCCATCGCTCGACTTAACTACCAGCAAGATGGCGGACGATCGAAACGTTCATCGCGTGCCACAGATCTAGAGACCCTTTTTTTGGCGCATCTGGCTGTGCCACAGCCTTAGATTTCCTTAGGTTAAATGCATGAGATATTTCAAATGAATTAAATTCTTTATACCTTTGAAAATACGAGTGAATGAAAAATGAGGTAGGTCCCCCCCACCCCTCTTTTTTTTCGAACTTGTTATCGGTTATCTTATAGGATACTATTAAATTTATACATTTTTACATAAACTGCAATTAAATAAAAACTCTTATATAAATTGAATAAATTAAGTTTTGAGCAGTTTTCTAAATTTAATTCTATAATAAGGCATTTTACTTTGATTTTCTGGTAGAAATCAGTCCTTTATAGTGTTTGAAATGTAATTTGAATAGATAACTTGATAGTTAACCCTTTAATGCGCAGTGATCCCGCTCTGGGAACATCAAACTCTGACGTTTTGACTGTTGCCAGTCACGAAGAATAGATTTGATTTCTATGAAAAAAGTTGCGGGTGACAGAGCTCCACGGGAATCCTTTACTTTTTAGCACGTCATTTCCCGTCAAAAAATGGTCACGATTATTTTTAACAGCACTGACATCTGCTGAAAAATGGAAGAATGCGAGAACAGCTGGATAGACTGACCCTTTTTTGACGCAGCTGGCTGTGCGCACAGCCAGCTGTCGTCAATAAAGGGTCTCTAGATCTGTGGCACGCGATGAACGTTTCGATCGTCCGCCATCTTGCTGGTAGTTAAGTCGAGCGATGGCAACGGCTGCCCTTTTTTCAGCATTGGGAAAGGGTCGCGCCTCAAAGGGTTAATGGAGAGCTTTGGGAAGCCTAGGGAATGTGCACCCAATGCCCTGCTGTAAATCTGCCCTGCTGAGTGTAGGTATCGAAAAGGCGAGTTAGTTTTGTTTTGTCTGTCTTCTCTCTAGCAAAGATCGATAGTTTTGTCATCGTTTTGTTGTTTGTTAAATCACTGCATTATTTGTTGCTTTTATTATTTTGAACAGGGCTTGGTTTCAATTAAATGTTTAGCCACCAGGAAAGAAAAAAAATGCATGCCTTTTACTCATCCCTGTAATCCAACACCATATCCACAAAGAACAGAAACAGAAAAAGTCTTACGAAATCGAAGGAATGTTTTTTTTTTTTTTAATTCCGATTTTTAAAAAGATCTCTCTAAACCCAAGTTTATACTCTGTTTAAAAACGGTGTTACCTTTCGGAAGCGATTAACCAAATTCCGCACACAACCCTTTATAGTCGAGTATGTCGCGTTTCTTTCTTTTTTTCTTTTTTTAACCAACTTCTTGACCTGTCAATATAAACCGGTAGCCACGATTCTAAATAAAGAATCTTCTTTTTTTTTTTTTTTCTTCCAACCCCCTTCTTATTTAAATGTTCCGGCCCAAGTGGAGAAAAGAGACGAAATAAACAAGAAAAGAAGTGGAATCATCCGCGTAGGCAGGCAGAAAAGAAAGAAAGAAAGAAAGCAACTCTCCGATTAGTTTTAAAAGTTTTTGGCCGTTCTGCAACACTTGGTCCAGCAGCGTGCATTGAGAGAAAAGGGTTCAGGGGTTCTTTGACCTGCCGCCTACAGCGGGGTCGAAGGAATTACGGAACTACCTGCCGGATTGTGTGAAGCAGTCAAGTAGGAGGGGGATGTGGCGAGAGGCAACACACAACTGAAGGTTTTTTTTTTTTCTTTTTTACCCCGTCTTTATAAACTTTAAGAAAAAAAAAAAAGTGGTGTTTTCATGATGGTTCGAAACGGATTTCTGTGTTTTCGTGGAGAAAAGAAAGGAAAGCTGCGGGTGATCTGGCTGCGTTACGTGAAAACGTAGAATTAAATATAGTTGGAGAGATGGAATTAACTGAATAAAAGTTTATAAAAAAAAATGTTGTGCCTCGCGAACAAGGGATATAAAAATGGTCGTTTTTTATATATATGAAGTTTTTATCGAAACGCTAAAAGGCGGTAAGTAGATGGGATAGCATCACTGGAGGTCAGCATTACTTCGCGGATACTAAGTGTCAGGTCAGGTTAACTGATTTTGAGTGTTGTGTTTTGACCATTTTGTTTCTGGGTAGTTCTGCGTTCGTATTAAATATAGTAAATTATAGGTTTACCTTACGAAAAGGGGGTTGGGCATTTTTGGAGGGAAAACTGCGGTTATAGTGTTGTTTATATATATATGTGTGTGTGTGTGTGGTTGCGGGTGCTTGTAAATTCAGAGCAACTACAAACTAACTCAGTTTAATTTTTCTTTCTTTTTCCTTTTTACTTCATTAATAAGAAAAAAAAATGCTATTCCTTCATGGTTTCAATGAATAGCTGCCACTCGATTGAAAGTGGACATAAAATCCATCACAAATTTGTAAAAAGAGACACAAACTCCTTAACACAACAGAATGAATAAAAGTATTTATAAATAATTGAATCTTACAACAACAACAATAAAAAAAAAAAACCTCCTTCGTTATTCATTATGCCAAACTATTCGAAAATGCACTTTTATTCTGGACATTTTTTCAATAAAAGATAATTATTTCTATTCGACCTCCGTTATATTCAAGAGAAAAAGGAATATTCGACTGCAGAGAGTTTACCTTTGGTTTACCTTTTTTAAAATTCATATCAATGGTATTAAAAAAAAAAAAGAAGAAGAAGCATTTTAAATGATAGCCAGCTACATCCGGGACAAGTTTTCAGTCAGTTTGTTATTGTTGTGTCTATTCTATTTTCAATTTCAGAAAGTTTAAAGATGCACGGTAAAAATTCCATTTAATTGTTTTATTATTCTATACCATTTCGAGCTACTAGCTACAACTTGCAAAACTGACTGTTATTGAAAGGAGAGAAAGAAAGAGGGGGAGGGCGGGGGTAAGGGTTCAATGCTCCCTGTTTGTGTGTTGTCCGAATAACTCAAGCTCTAGACTAACTAGCTAGTTAGTTGTTATGATAACTTAATTGTTCAAGTTTGACCTGGTTGGCATTCATTTCTAAAGTTATTTTTATTTAGCTTATAGTGGTGGAAACTGATTTTGGGGGAGGGGGGGTGGTGCAGCTAATTTTTTTGAAAAAAAAAAACATTTTTTACTTAACTAAATGAAAAAAAATGCAAATTGTTAAAGCATTTTTTTTTTTTGGTGGGGGGGGGGGGGTATTTGATTTTAAAAAGCGCATTTCAACTGAACAAAGTGAACAATAAAGCAAAATGTGAAGTGAACAAAAACGCTTTGGCGTCTGCTTTTTCGTATTTTACCATTAAAAAATTATCATAATAAATTAATGTAATAATAACGGACATATGAAAGGGAAACAAATGTGAAGCGATTTTGTGTTAATAATAGGACATCGGAATTTTTGTAATACCTCATGTTAAATTCTTGAAATAGCGGCTTACATTTTTTCTTATAAACCTGATATAGATCAAATACAACAAAAATATTTTAATTTTCGGTGCAAGTGTCCAGTATCTCTTTTTTAATATGCTCTTACCGGCATAATTCGCCAGCTGGCACGCTCTCCCTAAGCCTCAACTCAACTCAACTTGCCAGCTAGTTTCTTTCTGGCCAAGGTCAAGTTCTGTCTCCCTCCATCCTCTCTCCCCCTCCCCTCCTGTTCCGGACCCGGATGTGCGCTTTCACTTCCCGCCCCCTACACACACCGGCATCTTCTCGGACGCCCACTTGCCAAGAATTGACCGTCACTCCGATAGAGATAGTCGGCAACAACGCGTGGCTACTTGGGACTGTATAACAGGTTACAACAGTATTTCAGCTACGGTGTAGCAATGAGAAGGGAAGGAAGCTGGCGTCTGCTTTTTCGGATGTTGTTTGTTCTCTTTTCCTGGCGTAATCTGTGGGATCTCCGAGGGGAGAAAGGGAACGTCGATTTTCTTTCAGAAAATTAATATGTATGGTTTAACCCTTTGAGGCGCAACCCTTTCCCAATGCTGAAAAAAGGGCAGCCGTTGCCATCGCTCGACTTAACTACCAGCAAGATGGCGGACGAGTCGCACGCGATGAACGTTTCGATCGTCTGCCATCTTGCTGGTAGTTAAGTCGAGCGATGGCAACGGCTGCCCTTTTTTCAGCATTGGGCAATCTATCCGGCTGTTCTCGCATTCTTCCATTTTTCAGCAGATGTCAGTGCTATTAAAAATAATCGTGACAATTTTTTTACGGGAAATGACGAGCTAAAAAGTAAAGGATTCTCGTGCAGCTATGTCACCCGCAACTATTTTTATAGAAACCAAATCTATTCTTCGTGACTGGCAACAGTCAAAACGTCAGAGTTTGGTGTTCCCAGAGCGGGAACACTGCGCGTTAAAGGATTAAGCAAAGCTGGAAAGGGGCTATGTATTAATTCGAATTTCGTTTATTGCAAAAGTGCAAAGCATTGTTTTGTTGTTGTTGTTTCATAATTTTTGTACTCCAATGAAACCATCCGACCTGACTTTTCACCGTCGACAGTCATTGAAAAGTGAAATATATTTATCTTCCTACTTTTGACACTTTTTAGGATGCAATTCTCAAATTTTGTACGTCATCTGATTAGTGTACGGGGCACATTTCACTAACTGGGAAATTTTTGTAAGCGGGCCGTATACAAATTTTTAAAGCGTCACTTTTGGAAAAGAAACAAGAGGAATTTTCCCTCAATTTAGTCTCTTTCCCCTACCTTATTATAAACATTTTTTCAATTTACACTGCCAGCTTATCTCTAAATAGATAAAGAATTAGAGGTTTTAGTCTTTCCGGGATACTCTGTATATATACAGAGCCGGACCTAGGGTGGAGCTAACGGTGCAGCCACTTGGGCGCCATCTCTTGGGGGGCGCCAAAAAACCTTACTGTATAATACATATATGTATATTTGAATGTCCACATGTTGTTGAAATCCTCTTTTTATCCCTCTGAAAACTTCTAGTCTAGTTACATATGTGGAGAAGAGGGTACATTTTTGTACACTCGCACTACATAAAAAAATACGGCCGGCACTGTATGTAATTTTATAGATAGTTAGATCGTCGAAGTGGAATTTAACTACTACTAGAACGTTTGGAAATACGCCCCGCCCCTTCAACAACAACAAAAAAAAAAAAAAAAAAAAAGATAGATTCAGATTTTTTCAGAATCTGCGCATCAGTTTGCGTTAGCTTTCCGTTAAATTTCATTATTTCTAAACAGAGCAACCCAGTGGCGTAGCCAGAAATTTTTCATGGGGGGGGGGTTACGACTATTGTAACTCACATATTTGTATACGTGTGTGTGGCAAGTGAGTGAAGAATAATATACATTTTGTAAAAAATTCCTCAGGGCAAAAAATTGGCAAAAAATTCCTCAGGGGGGTGACCCCCCTCCATCCATCCCCTCCCTCTTGGCTACGCCACTGGAGCAACCTTAAGCCATCTTTCACTAATTTATATTGCACTCTTTTTTAATACCCTCTGTTTTAACACGTTTAGATTACCTTTATCTCCTCAAAAGAGAAATATATAAATAAATGTATTTAATAGTAACTGATCCAAACCCCGCCTGTATTTGCAATTCGACACATACACACACCGTTCATCTCTGGGTGGGTAAAACTGAAATATTTTATTTAATCGGAAGTCAGGTCGGTACATTCCGATTTTAGACAAACTATCTTTTATTTTCTGTAAAAATGTTCAAGCTGCGGCTAGTTCGAATACCAATAAGAAAGAAAGGGCAGCACAGGCAGTGGTGGGTCCGGAAATTTTTTTGGAGAGAGGCTAATTTTCAACAAAAATCTTATTCCATTCTAACAAAATGCACAGTAATGCAAAACTTTGCTCTCATCCAATGTAAAAAAATTTTGAGAAAGGCTAATTTACAAAAAGCTCATTTTACCTGTCTATGAGACAGAATGTTACCAAGTCATAAATATTAATTTTTTTTTGGGGGGGGCAGAAGCCCCCTAGCCTGGATCAGCCTCTAAGCACAGGGCGTACAGCACTCTAAAACATAACTAGTGGATTGCTTCACGTTCAATTAACCACTTCATTATTTACTTAATTAATTTAGAATTTGCATGTAGATGCTGGCATCGCTAAAATTCTGTATCCTTTTGTATAATTGATTTTAACTTATAACATGTTCTACCTATTATTCAATGTGTTGCATCGAATTATTTAACGAATTTGGACAGAATATTAATGTCTAGTTCCAGGTGCTTTGATCTTTCAGATATGACAAAAATAAGTTTCGAATTACAAAATTAACTAGACTAACTATCGGTCATCTGAAGTCAACAGCAGCGATAATATGTATTTTTCAAAATAATGCGAATGTAAAGAAATTACTTTTAAATAATTTAGATAGACTGCTGATTTTAAATATTAGCTTAAATTTAAATGCCGTTTGCTTTTAATACACATTGTTAACGAATAAAATTTACTATTGGCCACCAGATGGCAGCACCATAGTAGTCGTGACGTCAATGTAACAAACGATTTAGACCACGCTTAAAAGTTTTTCAGTCTTCGCATAAGGTAGAAAAGTTGCTTTTTTCACAAGCACATTGAAGCACAATAAATTAAATTATCCAGTATCTAAACATGAATTAAAGATGCTGGGGTAATTTAGAAACCCTTTACAATTCCTACACTATTTCCAACCGTAAAACTCTTGACGAAGGTGAAAAAAAATTAGATGGGAAAAACAGATGCAATATTCGTGCATTTAACTACACTAAAAAAAAGAAAGTGTCCACTTTTCAAAACTTTCTGAAAGTAACTGTCTAAAGTTTTTGCGGTTAAGGTATATTCGTATAATTGTGTATTCATAGTTTGGTGAAATAAATATCATTTATATTTGTTAGGTAGCATTTAATGATGAACGTAGTTTTTAAAAGCCTAAATTTGGGGGGGGGGGAAGAGAAAAATCAAGAAATAAAAAATATGCGGAAAGAAAAGCGCCGAATATAAAACACTCTAACACACTTATTTTATTTGCTTATACATGTACTACTGCACTATTGTGTACTATTGTACGTGTTTGCTTTGATCGTTGCAAAGATGGATTAGCAACGATTTATGTTTTGTACTCAGCATTGCTTTCACACATCTGGACTGTAAACGCCCTGCAAGTAAAACAGCGGCAATGAATTTTTCTTTCAATCACTGCTTTAATCTATGAGAGTCGGCAAAAATAATTATAAGAGCTACGTATACTTTTCCATTTCAAGCACAATACCGTCCTACCACATAAGTTAGGTAATGGTCCGACCACGGTCACGTGCCTCCCTCAAGAACTATGCCAAAAGTCGCCAAGCTTGGCGACTTTTGGTGTACGTGTGTGCATATTTAACTCTCAAATCTCAAAAACTATTATGAAATTTCATATATAAGAATGTTGTAACATCTAGTTGTGCATCTCGATTTTTGGTTCCAATCTACTGGAGAGTTTATTTACAGGACCACCGAAAAGAATTTCAGTACCTTAATGTCTATGGACATCTTCATTATAATACAACTGTAGACAGTCATTGTTTGGTACATACCCAAAATCTCGCCGTCTGTCCTCGTTCTTGGCGAAATATCGCCAAATTTGGCGATAATCTGTCATTGTTTGGTTTATGCTTAAAATCTCGCCAAATGTCGTCGACATTGACGAGTTTCGCCGAAATATCGCCAAATTTGGCTCCAAAAATTATTTCCTATTTTGTATAACTCTAAAACTTTAACCCGTAGATTTTTTAACTTTGTATTTAGAACTATTGTAATATCTAACTGTTTTCATTATCTTTTTTGACAGCAATCGACTGAGAATTTATTTACATGGTGAGCCAAATGACTTTGAATACATTGAGGTGTATAGATGCATTCAATTCATTGAAAGTCTGTGGTCAATGACTACTTTGGCTATCCCCAAAATCTCGCTATCTCAAGTTTGTCGGCTTTTGGTGAAATATCGCCAAATAAAGTGTCAGAAGGAAATCTTTCAAATTGAACTCAGCTTGGCGATATCGAAATATTTGGCTAGAAATCGCTAAACCTTACTATTATTGATATTTTATCTCTTTCAAACAAATAAATTTAGAGGAAGTGCGTCGAAAATATTTTTGATCTAATGGACGTGCAAGGAAGTCATGTGTTGGACACATCAGATTTTTTTTTATTATGGTTTGGTGTATTATTTGCCAATAACATGTAAACGTGCATACATGTGCACGCATATATTAGTGTAATCAAAATTAAATAAAACATTTAAGTTTTCTTCTTAAGATGAAAGGTTTACGGGCCTCTTTCAATTTCATTCGTCCTTCTTGATATTGTAAAAAGAAATATAAAAGTATACTATCTTGTTGAAAGTCAACCCATTTAGTGTTATTTTATGATTGGGGTAAATGTTAGGGCATTTTAATACCGTAAGTGTGTGTAGGTTGAATGCTCTTTGAGTACAATAGTACTCTATTATCTAATGTTGTAAAATTCTCGGAAGTAATTTTCCTATTCGGTACTTAATACATTAAAACGAAGAAAAACATCCGGTTTTGAAAATTGCTTTGACTGATTTACGTTTTCTCTTTAATAAAAATTAAACGAAAAGGTGCACTGTCTATACGCAGTAATTGCTTAAATTGCAGTTTAAAAACGTTGATCTGTTTCAAACAGAACAAAGTTAATGTATATTACTCAAGTTCATAAAAGCAGTCGTTCTATTAGAAATGGTAGATGCAGCATCTATAGTCTCTTTTTTTTAGGGCTCACAATAATGCTGACAAGTGTATTATGAAGTAGTATGTGTACAAATAAAATAAGTATGTTAGAAAGTGTTTTATAATCGGTATGTTTGATATGCTTTCTGCTTCTTGTAATTCTTTGGGCATGTTATCTATTTAATAGCATAATGAAGACAACTTGTATGTATGTTTCGCTATGAGCTATTAACCCTTTGAGGCGCAACCCTTTCCCAATGCTGAAAAAAGGGCAGCCGTTGCCATCGCTCGACTTCTACCAGCAAGATGGCGGACGATCGAAACGTTCATCGCGTGCCATAGATCTGGAGACCCTTTTTTGACGACAGCTGGTTGTGCCGGCTCAAAAGGGTCTCCAGATCTGTGGCTCGCGATGAACGTTTCGATCGTCCGCCATCTTGCTGGTAGTTAAGTCGAGCGATGGGAACGGCTGCCCTTTTTTCAGCATTGGGCAATCTATCCAGCTGTTCTCGCATTCTTCCATTTTTCAGCAGATGTCAGTTCTGTTAAAAAGAATCATGACCATTTTTTTACGGTAAATGACGTGCTAAAAAGTAAAGGATTCTCGTGGAGCTATGTCACCCGCAACTATTTTTATAGAAATCCAATCGATTCTTCGTGACTGGCAACAGTCAAAGCGTCAGAGTTTTGGTGTTCCCAGAGCGGAACACTGCGCGTTAAAGGGTTAAAATGCTAGAATTCTGCCCTCTAATTCCATTAGATTTTTACAGCAAGAATTAGTTGCAACACGTCTTTCGTCTGTTTTGAATTAAAAAAAAAAAAAATAATAAAAAAGTCAGTATCTTTTGCTATTTCCAGAATTAAGTTTCACAGCTCGACGAACTGTAATAATCGAAAATAATTATTTCGAAATCTCCAGTCACATTGGAAACCTTTATTTAACGCGGTATCAAGAAGACATAAAAATGTTCTTCTTCCCAACAACAGAGAACAAATGTCTCATTTAATCACACAACTTCCCTAATGAACCGTCACTAACAAAGTAAATCGTAAATGAACGAAAAGAAAAAAGGGGGGAAAAAGAACCTTATAAATAAATAAAGCCCAACTTTTTTTTTCTCTCTTTCTGGCTCTCTTCTCTCCTCCACCCATCCCCCCTAAATGCAAGACAGGAAGCAAGGCCATGGAAGATTTTGCATCAAGACAAAGCTCCCTGGGCTTTGACAATGAGAGTGCCAAACGAGCCGACTTAAATGGGTGTTCACACTTTGTCATGACTCCACCCACCTTTGCCTTCGGCTGGAGTAAATGCAACTCAGTTCTTCTCTTGCCGTTAATTGTGGACTTTTTAAACTCTTATTATTATTTCTTATTCTTTTTTTTTGTTGTTGTTGTTGTTGTTTTAGGTATTTGTTTTTATTTTTCGGCGAACGTCGACATTGTGTTTTTGCTAGTATTGTTTCTCTTACTTTCCGTTTTCTTTTTGTTTATTGGGAGATGTTTTGCTTATTAACTGTATAGTTTTTTTTTTTTTAAGTAAACAATACAGAAAAAGTTATTTCTTTGTTTGTTCTGCGAAATTCTTTTACTTATCGGAGAAGAAAATGTCCGCTCTTTCTGTAACGGTGGTGGAATGTTACAGAAGTGCCATGATGAAGTTACAAAAGACTTCGTTATGAAATTTTTAACAATTGAAACCGCACACTGAAAGAATTTTTACCTCACTTTCCATAATTAGATATGTACGTGTTTTAGATTATTTATCAACGCTACTTCCGATTTTTTAAAATTTTTAATTAAAGGTTTTTATTTCGGATGTTAAAGAAGCAGATGTTGACTGTTAATGAAGTAAGATAAGCACAAAGACTCCCTTCTTCTTTCCCCCCCCCCCCCAACACAAAATTTTTTCTAAGCTATATTAAAATCGATTTCATTTCTTAAAAATATCTTTGTCTAGTTTGCTACAGTATTTGATGTAGCACTTGAAACCCTTTAATTCTCGGTGTCATCACAGTGAGGACACAAAACTCTGACGTTTTGACTGTTGTCAATCACGAAGAAATAATAATACTATAGAATGCGAATAATAATAATAATATAGTCAGACTATAAAAATACTTGAGGGTGACATAGTCACACGAGAATCCTTTACTTTTTATAGCACATCATTTCCCGTATAAATCGTTGATTATTTGTAAAATTCTCAGGATTATTTTTAGCAGCGCTGGCATCTGCTGAAAACTGGAAAATGCGATGGAAATACATTGATATAGAAGAACAATTGGACAAACTACCCAATGCTGAAGAAAGGGCAGTCGTTTCCATCTCTCAATTTAACTACCAGCGACATGGCGGTCGATCGAATCGTTCATCGCGTGTCACAGATCTAGGGAACAATGCATTTGGCATTCCAGAGTGCATTTTCAGTATTGGGAAGACTGCATTTTCGGCATTGGGAAATGGTTGCGCTTCAAAGGGTTAAATGATGTCACAGAAATCGTTTAGTGATCTGCTGCGATACAAGGGTAATGCTCCGCTGTGGAAAAGTTACTTAGGCCTGGTGCGATCTGCGAACCCGCTACTGAAGTATTGTGTTAACCCTTTAACGCGCAGTGATCCCGCTCTGGGAACACCCAATTCTGACGTTTTGACTGTTGCCAGTCACGAAGAATAGATTGGATTTCTATAAAAATAGTTGCAGGTGACATAGCTCCACATGAGTCCTTTACATTTTAGCACGTCCTTTCCCGTCAAAAAATGGTCACGATTATTTTGAACAGCTCTGTCATCTGCTGAAAAATGGAAGAACGCGAGAATAGCTGAATAGATTGCCCAACTCTGAAAAAAGGGCATCCGTTGCCATCGCTCGACTTAACTACCAGCAAGATGACGGACGATCGAAACGTTCATCGTGTGCCACCGATCTAGAGACCCTTTGTTTGACGCAGCTGGCTGACGCAGTCAAAAAAGGGCCTCTAGATCGGTGTACGTTTCGATCGTCCGCCATCTTGCTGGTAGTTAAGTCGAGCGATGGCAACGGATGATCTTTTTTCAGCATTGGGAAAGGGTTGAGCCTCAAAGAGTTAACAGTCTGTTTTCTTCTCCCTGTTTCAAAAAAATTAAGTAATGATTGCTTATGTTAATAGTTATAGTTAACTATGAACACACATTCTTTCCAGTCGTACTTGCATATTACCATACTAGACCATTTCGTCGTTTCGACTTTTCTTTTCTTACACTCAAGGGTTATAATTCTTTTGTTGCTTCTTTTAATAATTTAAAACTTCTCAATATATTTTAGGAGTCGCACTGGCTTCTTAACTGTGCAAGTTCTAAGAAACTCGTAAGAATAAATATAATCTTGCTGACTTTTGTCTCGGTCCTTTTTTTATTACGTTACAAAATAATAAAAAAACCTTCGGAATTTTAAAACAGAGGCATAAATGAACGGGAACCCAGTGAATTTTTATTTTTTGTTATTTATTATTCTTTTTACAGTAAAATACGCGGTATAGCGTATCAGCGCGATCCCTTGTGGTTTGTTAGTCATTATAAAAATTTAAAGGGGCGCACCATGGCGAGTGGATAAGATACTAAACATTGTTGATGGCTGAAGTGTAAAAGTCCAGCGTTCTGCGCAATTGTTGATTTATCGGTCTGACGGTTTTCTCCAGATGTAACGTGAATACGCCTATAATAAGTCCTCCGCCCAAGGCACACCTCGCTAGGCAGATACCGCTCTTGTAGATTTTTCCTTAACACGATACACATAAATCGCGCATACGTTTTGCTAATGGGGGCAGTTTTTTAATATGTTAGATATTAGTGTTCAAATCAACGCTGTGCGTATCATTTTTCGAATTGTAAATGCAGACGAATTTTTTTAAAAAATAAAACCTGATGCGAGAATTTTTTTTTTTTTTTCGCAAAATTGAAAAATGTTGGTTCAGTTACCTCAAAGAAACGTGGCAGATTTTAAATTCTTAGTACATGTTCATTACGTATCAGTTATTCTAATATAACGTCAAGTAATAGCAGATTATGAGTAACTTAAAGCAAGAAATTCATACACTTCTATAGTCAGTGACATTTTATGCAACATGACGAAAAACTGCACCAGTTGCACCATATTTTACTATGTTCTTTAAATCGCCCTTATAAATAATTGCATATTATGCATGTTTATTGAAATAAAGTTCGAAAGAGTCGTTCATAACAATTCGAATTCCGCTAGTCGAATAATTCTTATTTACATTTTATTTTTAACCCGCAAATAAAGCTTGGAATTATATTCATTAAATTTTCATCCGAATACAAATTTGATCGTAATATAATTCGTGTAATTTCGAAAGAATTTACGTATGTATCTACTAACTGCAGACATGCAATGTCGCAATCAAAATTTCAGCCATTAGAACGAATTAAAAAAAGGGGAAAAATAAAAAAAGAGCTTTTTTTTATTATTATTGTTGTTATCAATCGTGATATTTCGATCTCGAAGAATATATATGTGTGCTGCTTCCCACTTCTTCATTCAAAACAGACGTACGGAATGAAATATTCACGCATCGTTTGTCGTACACACTGTTGCCATTTTCTTTCCTCTTTACTGTGGAGAGACAGTACATTTTGCTGAGTTGAGATGCTCCACTTCTTTCTTTCATCACGAGTTTGGAGCCAGGGATTCAGTGTCAGATAGAACAATGCCGAATGGAACTCTTAAATGACAAGCTTCAGTGGCTACCGATGGGAGACATTTTTTCTCTCCTCATCCTGAAACTTACTCTCTTTGGATGAGATTTTTCTCCGGTTACTAAAATTTATTTTTATTTTTTTTTTCGTCTGCGAGTGTTTCCGAGTTCAAATCACTCTTTTTATTTTCTTTTAACGGTGCCTTTTGTAAAATTCAAAACTCAAATGATATAAGATATATATATATATATAAGAAATTCCTTCGATGTTTTTCAGCTGGTTTAAGACAGTAACTTTAATTGTTAATTGTAGCTGGTAAAAATAGAAAACATATTCGTATATATTAGTATTATGTGACTCTAATGAATGCATGACTTAATCTTCCAAGCTAACTGACTATTTAACATGTGTTATTCACTCTATGGTAATTGTATTTTATTCGTATAATTCATACTATTTCTCATGATTGTTTAATTTCAGTTATATAGACATCATCGTTACATTATCAATAAGTAGATTCCGAGTTGAGTTGAATATCGATTACAGTTTATTTCAAAGTTTTCACATAAAATAGAGTTAATCTAATTTTGAATTCGTACAGTGCAGTGAAAGATTTCATAAGTATTTTTGTTGTTTATTAATGTAAAGAAAAGGGGGGGGGGGAAATCACTTTGTATTCTTAAAGATGCTTGAAAGTAAAATATAAATATATTTACATTGCTATTTTTTTTGTCATTATATTTTCTTTACACACACACAGCATATATATCCATATATGTTGCAGTGGCAGTAGTCATACCCCTCCTCCATGAAAAATTTCTCGCTACGCCACTGGTGACAATGTATGCCTCTTCTTTTTGCCTTTTTTCCCTTTTTTCTCTCCCCCCCCCCCCAAAAAAAAAAAATTATTATTTCTGTTTAAAATGTCTTCTATTAAATGTTAGTGATGTCTCCTATTTACAAATTTAGGCGCAAGTGAATATTTTGCAGATTACTAAAAAAACTAATATTAAGAAGATATCTGCAAATGAATTTTACAAATCTTTTTTTCTCGCTTCCTCTCCATAACAAAATCATATCTAACTGCACATGGAAAAAGTGTTTTGAAACTGGATTTTTGTCAAGCGAGAAGCTATAAACCTTAATGCATTTCAATTGTTAAGACTGGTTTTTACACTGGCCTCCTTTAACTACAATTTTTAATTATCTGGTACTTCGATATGTTCCGAAAAGTAAATCGACTCTTACTAATTTCAAAATTAATTTTCAAAACCATTTCTTAGATTGCATAACTTTGCTCTAGGAGACAATTAAGTCTTAACTGATCATAATAAGTTAAAAAAAAAAAAAAAATAGCTATACCATTCAACTTTCATGCTTACGACAAATCGCAAATTGCTTTCGATTTAAAAATAAATAAATAATAAGCAATTTGCGAAGAAGAAAGGAGAAATAAAAAGAGGAATGAAGGAAAACTAGAAAAAGAGAGAAACCTGCTACAGGATAAGTCTTTACTTCTACGGGCGAAAAAAACACTCTGACTATATACGCGCTGAATATTAATAAATTCTACTTTGAAAAAATCTGGAGTCACTCCACTCGACTTTCCGAACACTTGCGATTAAGATCATTATCAAGCATTTAAATAAATTTTAATCGATGAATAATTCAAACATAGATACCAAATTTAAGCTCAATCGAATGCACCGTTTAAACGCTTGCGCACGTTCAAGAATTTCCCCCCGTGGCCATAATGTAAAAGAAATCTTTGTGGTAGCCCTGTAAAAAAACTATGTCCTATATACACCAAAATCAATACCGGTCTTAAGATACTGGCTTATAACATATACACCCAATTTGAGCTCAATCGAATGCCGCGTTTAGGAGCTATCGTGTTCACTCACATACACACAAACACACACATACATACATACATACATACATCTCTAAAAATAGCATGTATATGAATTCAGAAGACCCCAAAACGTGTCAATACACCAAAATCTCGAAGTCGAATTTTTTCATGATTACAATACTTTCCTTACATGGTGCATATCCAGAAAGTAAAAAGGGTTAGAAAAAAATTGGAGGGGTAAGATTGCACATCTGTTGTGACCCCTAACATGACAAATCGACTACTTTACGCCAGCATTTCTCTCAACCCTTCAGGCTACAAATTACTCTAATCATATTTATATCCAGTCAGTCTCTTCCCCTCCCCCCCCCTCCTTCAGATATCAAACCACACATAGATCCCCTGGCCCCATTTTATACCCAGTTCGAAATTTCATTAACCACCCCCTCCTCCCCGTTCTCAAAAATCGATCCCCCATGTTCACATGTGGTTAACCGGGAACACGTGGATGTGGTTGACTTTGGGCGCGCCACACCCCCTTGGTTATCCGACCCCTCTGTGTATGCGCGGGGGAGAGAATTTATTAATACTCGGTGCATGACTCATGCATCATGCTTCATAAAATGGGGGGGGGGGTAGTGTTATCATAAACGATCCGTGCACTTATGCATTTGTTCCCGTTTGCTGGAATATAAACGTCACACGGCACGAAAGTGTGAAAAGGACATTATGCTATCTGCGTATGAAGATTCTAGGCGAATTTCTATGATTTAAAAAAGCAGCGTCGAATGTATACTACGTATCCTGTGTAGAGTGCACTGAAGTATATTGCCCTTCTATTTTTCAGAACGTTACCCCGTAAAATCGTACATCTTGTCACCTGTTTAAAAATAAATTACGTTAGTGAATGTGTGTTTCTTCACAAGTTATATTATGCAAACGGAAAACACCGATCAATGTTGTGTGACGTCTTAAAAAGGTTTATCAAAATATTTCATAATTCGATTGTGTGATTATTACAGTTTTTTAATATTTATTGTTAGTAAGAGTGCACAGCCTGTGAAGACATTCTGAATTTGAGTAGTAAATTAATTTTTTATTCATTTATTTATTAATCGAAATACTGTGTGGTATACCACCCACTCAAAAACATCTATTCTAGGCGAACATGTCTCAAAATGATGAGTTGTACATAGCGAGTGCATACGCTAAATTTTTATCGATAAAATATTTTAACATCTTACCCGCACTAAGTCTTTGATATTTCTTTTTTATGCAAAAGGAGTGCACCCACGTAAAACGGTGAACTGGTACTTGAATATTTTTTGTGTGTATATATATGTGTGTGTATATTTGTGTGTATATATATGTGAGGATTTGCAAAAGCAGATCGGAGGTATCCTTGAGGATACGGCAGTTCATAAATTGTTTCTGTTAATTCTAATTAACTCGTTTTTTACTAAATACAGTATCCCTCATTAAAATTTACCGGCTGAAAATTCAGTGCGTATAAATCAGACCTTGATTGTATGTGGAACATTTTACTTTCGGACTTGTGTGCTGGGTTTAAAGAACCCGTTTATAAATTCTCGTCTAATCAAGTGGTCAACTCAATGAAAGTTTTCTCTAGCACAGAGAAAGGAAATTTAAACAACCAAGGTATGAGTGGGAATCGAACCAACAACCGTAAACGATTGGTTACCAAAGTAATCCGAAGCTAATTTCTTGCATGCATGTTATTCCATTCCTCTTCTTTTCCTCTTCCATTACAACTCCATGGAGTGGGCAATTAATCTTTTAAGTTGAACTGCTCTTTTTTTGCGGGAGTAAGCACTTGAAAGTTTTCATGCCTATAACTCTCGGAATTCCTCCATTATTAATTTGAAGATCCCCGGACCACCCCGTAGTTTCGAAATTAAATCCGCAAGATTAAAAAAAAAAAAAAAAAAAAAAAAGCTGTAAGAAAGAATGATGCTTAAAGTGCTTGCGATGATTTCTCATAGTAAACGAGTTTAATCGTCTTTTTAAACAAGCTTTCTAAGAGTGGATTGTTTCATGTGTGACGTTAATCACGTTTTGCATTCGTGTAGAGTCACTTGGTTGACGAACGATCAAACGATGAGCTTGTATGTGAAATATGCACTAACATTGATTTATTTACGTTTGAATGTAGAAGTCTGATAATGTTCTCGCTAAGAAAACATAAATAAGTTTTAGAGGTTTCAATATATCCCTAAAAGTGCAAAAAGTTACTCTTTTTTTAAATAATACTATTGTTTTGGAGGAAGTTTTGATGCTTGCATCTTCAGAGCTTGAATAATTTTTCGCTCTTTTTGATTTAGTGTTCAGTGTAAATTTAAAAATTCACTTATTCCTAAAACGTTCCTTGATAAATTTGAAGGAAGAAAATTTGCCAATAGTGGCATAATTTTTCTGGGCGTGCTCCCACTTGCCAATTTTTTTAAATTATATTTATTGCAGACTGATATAAATTAGTAATAATATTTTAATTTAAATTTTAATGCTTAAATAGCAGTATTACATTTGTGAAATATTGTAAATATTTTTAAAATCTGTCAACGGTCACTATCAAATTCTATGACCAATTTTATCAAAAGTGAAATGTGCAGAGGGAGAAAATTAATCCGTTGGACAACATGGGTAAGAAAAAAATATTGGCTGAAAAAAAAAAAAAAAACCACACATACACACCAAGAAAAAGTATATTCTTTTATCGATTCTTAGTCTGTTCGGGACCAAGCGGATAAGATACTGAACATAGTAGATGGATGTAGTGTGAAGGTCATGTGTTCGGGACTATCACGCTGCTGTCAATCTAACGATCTGGAGATTGGGACAGTTTTCTCCAAATGTAACGTGATTACGTGTTAGAGCCCCTTAAAAAATCTTCCATCCATGGCATCCCTTCCACACATATGCCTCTCGTGCAGGCTTGCCATAACACACAAACATTCTACTTACTACAGAAACATAACATTCTACTTACGACTTACGCATTACATTTTTCTGACTTTTTAAATTTATTCAATAAACATAAGTTTTTTCATTTCGACCTTATATAACTAGCTTAATAAGCTTTGTGAATAGCTGCATGTTTTCCAGTGTTTGTCTTCCAAAGCAGAGCGTATGTATGTGTGTGTGACCTAGTTATATAAATACATACCACGCACGCTTATATTTAACTCGTGAGAAAGAAAGAAACATTAAAAATACATAAACACTTTTCCAGTTTTTTTCGATCAATCACTTTAAAATATAACAATTTCATGATTGGCCAATGGAAAAACAATAAATAATAGTGTAACTGCTTATTATTCAAACAGCTGCTTTTGCATATCATAACTATACTTAGCTGAAAATTAATCAGAGTCCTTTTATACGCTTCCTCTTTCGCACGTTTTTAATTTTTTAACTCACGATGACTCATCCCTTTTTAAAATTCTCTGTTTTTCATGGGCAGCTCAACTAAAGTCGAGCTCCCATACCACGGCATCGTTTAGAATGATAAACATTGCAACCTAAATACGGATGTATATTCACGGTTACAATTAGCATCATAAAAAAGGAGCTTTTTATTTTTTTTAATGGAAACTTCGATTGTTTTCGTTTGGTTATAATGGTTGCTTGTGGCATTGAATCGTTCTGAAATGACCAAGGAGGGATGGATACCAATGGGCGAAGAACTGGTTTCTGTAAAAAAGCTTTGGGGTTTTTCCCTTCACTTCCCACGCTCGTTTCTCTATCTCATATTTCCCCCCTTCGTTTATTAATTCCGCGAGACTGGAAAAATGACGTAATAGTTCGGTGCGAAATCTGAGCTGCGACAGAAGCCATTTTTGTCCTGTCAAGTCTTCTTAATAAGCATTCGTTGTTTCCTCATTTGAATGGAAGAAAAGATTATCATACAAAAAAGAAATGTAGAAAACAATAACACTATTTTCATTTAGAAATAAAATCTTGTTTGTCATTTAAAATACAAATTGTTTAAACCCTATAATATGCCTAAATTGATGAAAAATTAATTTAAAACTTACTTTAAAATAACACATATAAAAAGATTCTTAGAAATACATTCTATTTGGCTTGTAAATGGTTCGTATTTCTCCAGCTGCAAAAACATTCCACCATTTCCCCTAGCTCGAAGGTTGTAACTAGAGTTCTAACCTTTCTGCATGCTGAACTACATTTTTAATTCTGTATTTATGAATTACTAATATAATATATTTATATTTTTCATATTATATTCCATTTATTTATTTTGTAAGCATTTCATTCCAGATGAGATATTAACTGAAAATTATTGTTATGCTAATTAAAATTGCTCTTTTCCGGTAGTATTTATTCTGTTATTTCGTTCGTGTAAGTGTAGCGAATCAATTTAGAAATCTTATTCTAATATTTTGTTTCAAAATTCACCAACTTTTTTAATATTTGTAAAATGTTATGTAAAATCTTCTAGGGTGGTGTTAATTTAATTTAAATTAAATTTGAAATTACTATGATTGGTTTCTTAGGAAATTTTTGGTTTGTCTTGCATATTTTTAAGTTTAATAAGTAATAAATAAATGTCTGTTAATGTCTCTTAACTATTTGCTTTTAATAACATTGAAAAAAACCTGCCATTAACGAATTTCTAATGTTCGTAATTTGTAATGATTGAAAAATAAAATTCGTTATTCTGAAAAAAAAAATGTTAAAATAAATTATATTATAGCTAAATTACATTTTTGTAAGGATATCACACAGACATTAGTCGTTAGCCCTAAAATATTTAAATACCAATACATTTAATATTATATTTCTGTTAAAATTATATTCAAAAAATAATAACTTACGCTTTATGTAGGTATGTCAAAAGAAAAATTAATCATTAAATAAAATAAAAAAAATCTGGAATTCTTTCAAATTAACTATGCACTTGTCTACTGTCCATTTTATGATAACATTGAAAGTGCATCATAATCCATGCGTCGGTCGTACTTGCGTATTTGTCTTTCTGTTAAATTAAAAAGAGTGGTTCAACCCACAAATCCTGGCTTGAAGCTAGTAGCACCCAACCCAAGTGCTGACAAGATTTGAAAAAGTGGCTCAACAATAAATCCCAATGTAAAACCAACAGCACCCGGAAGCTAAAACTTAATTTTATGATTCAAATAAATAAATAAAAAGGGAGAGAGCGAGAAAATTCGCATATAGAGTTACGAGTTGTAAAAGCATTATAATCCTGATAATGACCGAGTTAAACTCTTTTACATTTTAAGCGTCAGTAGTTAGCAGAGTAACCATTAAGTTTTCAGAAGTTGCTCCAAGGCAGGTTTCAAGGTTCTGGAGAGGTAGGAAATGAAGAAATCGGGATTTCCCTCCTGAACCAGACGTGTCTTCCAACAAATATTTGCTCACTTTTGATGTTATTCAGTTATTTTAAAACTTAAGGTTTTTTAAAACACTTACCAATTTGAAAAATGCTAGGGATTTCAGCTTTACTGCTTGTCCGTCCACGCTTCCCTGAATGTGTATCAGTGATTGCAAAAATTATGTATGTGTTTTTGTTGTTCTATGTATGTTAGTGAAAATGGGAAAAAGGTGTTATGTAACTCTACAAAAATGTCAAAAAAGAAAAGAAAAGGAAACTTTTAGATTTTCGTAATTTCAAAATGATATAAATTCAGAGCATAAATATATTATCTATGACTAAAATATTACTGTGAAACATCTTGTATTGAATAAACCTCGGCTGGGGAGAAAGCGAGCTGACCAATAATAATCAGTGGCGGATTATTGCAAGTTTGTCGGGAGGGCGGTTAGTTAGAAGATTGACATATATATCCATTTTATGGAAGTAAAATAGGATCTTCTACATAAATTTCTGTTTTCTTGGGGGAGGGGGGTTCGGTCCTCCGCCCCCCCAATTTAATCCGCCCTTGATAATAATAAATAAACTATATTTATTTTAAACTATTAATTAAATTTTAAGAGAAATTAATTTTTCTAATTAAAATGCACGGCTGTCACTCAAAATGGATTATAAGATGGTGAAGAGGCGTAACTGTAATCCGTAGTAGATTCGTGATTTATCCAAAATAAAATAACACTGAAAATTTTATATCTTAACTAAGGAAAAAAAAAGCAAAAGAAAAGAATGAAAGAAAACTGAAATAAATAAATAAATAAATCCCTGTATCTTCGTGTATCGCAATTTTGTTCCTTCCTACCCCCTTTCGTATTTCCTGTCTATGTTCCACCAAAAGTAACCTATAGAAATGTTGCTTATTTTGCTATAGAAATTTTACTTTTTTATTGGATGAGAAGACCCACCCCAAAACTCTGAATTGGATTTCTTAAACTATTCCTAATTTTGCTATTATTTTCTATTACGCCAATGAGAAAGCGGAAAAATAGTTTCATTCCTTTTTTTTTTTTTTTTTTTTTTTTTTTTTTTTTTTAAATGACCATTCGACCACCCTCCCTTGTAAGAGTCACACGACTTGTCAGCTTGTATTATTTGGCGTCCTGGCCAAATTGTTGCTCTGTGACCGCAATAAAATAAACAGGTGCTGTCCAGCATTTCAGAAATACGTACCTCGGGCCCTGATTATCGCACGGGCACTTGGGGCTCGTGCCCTGAGCACATATGCAGAAATTGGCCAAAAAATTGAGTCGAGAGGTATATAGGGGCACAAAAATTGAGCCAGCTATATACAGGGGCACACAATTGGAAAAGTGCCCTGGGCACCGAAGTATTATAGTCAGGCCCCGATGTACCTTAAAGTGCAATAATTATTGCTCAAGAAATTCTATAGTGCGTTATTTGCCGTAGATTTTTACATTGGTTTATCATTTTTTGTGACGTCACGCATAGTAGGCGGAGCTGAGTAATAGTTCCGAGTCTGAGCTTCTCAATTGAGGTCTCTCGAAAAAAGTCAACAAGTTAATTGATCGTGCTGTATAATAATCATCCAGACTTATTTATTTCCTCTATAATTAGGTCCATGCTTCAAGAAAAAGCTCTCACCCCCGACATTAATCTTTTGATTTTTCTTATTTTTTCTTTTGCCTGGAGTATTTCTATTTCTACACTACTGACGATAAAAACGCCGAATAAAGAAAGCCTCTGTTCAGTTAGTGTTTTTTTTTTTTTTTTTTCTGTCTTCCTCGTCATATTATGAGACTGTTTGAAGAAGAATTTTTGTTTGTTTATTGTCTTGTTTCTCACTTTTAAGTTTCATTATTAAATTTGGGAATATTTATAGGGATGCACAATTTCTAGGCTTCCTTTTTTTCTCTTTATCATCCCCTCCCCCCCCCCCCCCCACCTTCTGCTTTTCATGTAACTTCTGAGCTTTTTTTCAGATTTGTCAGAAAATATTCAAGGTTATGAATAAAATTGAATGTGTTTGGCATCACCCCTTTTTGATTTTTTAACACTTCAATTTAACTAACTTATCATAATATTCTAATTTTAATAACGTATTTTTTTTCCCTTGTATGGTTTATGTTAGCACTTTTTATCCATTTTTCAGATATATTTCTAAAACTTTTCAGGGGCGATGTCATCGTCAGTGTATTACCTTTTTAAAGCAGTTTCTCAAACTTTTTCTCTGGTGGAGCACTTTGAGGGTCTTGGCAAAGCACCTTGTGTAAATTTGAGACTTGCAAATTAGAGGCTAAAGCAATAAAATATTTTTTTCACGGAGCACTTATCCACTCCTCAGAGCACAGTTAAAGAAATCTTTCTTTAAAGTATAAAAAAACACTTTGAAAACTACTAATAAAAAGCTTCACTGTTTATTACTCTTTTTTCTGCTAACAGATGGCAGCACTAAAGTCTTGGTGTGCTCTGTTTCAGAATGTAAGAATTAAAGTTTTTAATACTGTAGATGGCTTACTGAAGCTGGCTCTGTCCCCGAAAGTGTTAATTGTTTGTTTTGTGTTATGGCAAGCCTTCAAGAGCCCCCCCCCTGCCTAACGGAAGGGGGGATGCCTTGTTCGGAGGACTTATTAAAAAAGGTTCTAACGTGTACTCGTGGTATGTCTGGAGAAAGCAGACCAAAAGTCCAGACAGTTAGATCGGCAGCCGCGCGGTAGGCTCGAACTTCAGCTACATAAAGTGTTGAGTAAAATATTCCTGTTACTAATATATTTATTTTTCGGAGCCTTTCTACTCTTTTAATTTTCAGAATTAAACTTATTAATGATACCTTTAAAATGGTGTTTAATTCTTTAATCTAGTTTGAGGGAACCATTTTTGCACGTTACGCGGCCTCGCAACTCCTTCCGATCTCATCGTTGCTTCCTGACGTGGGTGCAAACACCAGGTCCAGTAGAAGCTTCTTTGATGACCTGATCTGGTAATTGCTGCCTCCGCGTCATTGCGACGATGGAGCTAACGGATTACAACTTTTCATCACACACGCAAATAAAGTTGCATTCTAAAGTGTGGGCAGTGATGCTTTCACTGTGACTTATCTTTATTTGTTGCCGCCAGCGTTTATTATTACTTTTAAACTAAAACAATATTGTTTGTGAACCAACCTCTGATATTATATCTTAAACACTGTTTTATCTGATATATATCTTAAACATTGTTTTAACTGTAAGAGTTTTGCCCGATCATCGTTCGAGTGCATAGGTGTAACACAAGGAAAAATAAAATTCCTATATGACCGATTCGAAAATATTTTCTGCAGTAGGAAACATTTTGCCCCCACCCAGTGTTACATGCCGCCAGTTTACGCAACGTTCGGCGTTCAATGAATGAGAATTATTTTTATTTATCCGAACTGCCCTCGGACATAATTTCTATTAAAAATTAGACAACATTAATAAATAGAATTCTTATAAAAGTTTGACTGTGGATTTTAATTTATAGAGTTGATATTTCAATACAAAATTATTAATTATAAAAAAAAGTGCTTAATTTTGAACGAAAACATAGTTTACATAGTTAGTAAAACATAGGCTGTTTTGAACGAAAACATCCACAGTTTGACTGTGGATTTTAATTTATAGAGTTGATATTTCAATACAAAATTATTAATTATAAAAAAAAGTGCTTAATTTTGAACGAAAACATAAGCGAAATTGTTAAATAGTTAATCATTTGGAGAGCCCCCCCCCTCCAACCAAAAAGAAACTGGGGCCTAGCTGGGCCTGTTATGTGATAATCGGATCTTACTTCTTCGTATCACTAGGGGAGGTTAGGGGGGGGGGGGGTAAGCGCTGCATTCCATAAGGTTTTAATGTACATCCAATACGACCGACACAGTTGGTGAGGGGGGAGAAAAAATAAAAAAATAATAAAATCTCGAAAATATAGCATACTTTTTTTTCATCTCTCCCTCTCTTCTATAGAGGTGGTTAAAAAGACTGGGGAAAAAAAAAAAAAACCTCATTCTCGGTGTATAATGCGGCACGACGTTCCAAGGCCGTGGAAATCACGCTTACCCTTCAAAACAGTCTAGAGAAGGGCTGGGATATCCCTCCCAGAGGGGGCGTCCATTGTTTCCGTGGCGACTGGGCTGCAAAACGCTCGTTGCAGAGACCTACCTTTTACATGTAGCTCGCGCTCTTGGAAAAATTGGCCATAGCGCGTGAATATGCGCGTCAGTCTTGTCTTCCAGAGCCGCACCGGGGAATGGAGAGGAGGAAGCACGGCTCCTATAGTGGACCTGTAGACTGGACGTGCTGAAATGGTTGTAGTCTATATCAATTATTTGTGCGGATGACCACCTGCTGATGGATTAAACTTGTACGAGAGGCTGTCTGTTTTGTTTGCATATCATTGTTATTTTTAAAAGAAATTGATAGAGCTGGTTGTATGGAAAAAGAGGTCTTCCGGGTTGTTCCCGTATATGCAGTTATGATGTTCAATATACTTATTGTAACATAAAAGTCCGTCTATGTAAGCACTGGCCTTTGATGGGGGGGGGGGGGGCGCTAATCACTACCTAGAAAGAATTTAACTCTTTCAAAAAAAAGTTTTTCTATTGAAAGGTTAGTAGATGGAGTGGGAGGGGACTAAAGTTCCGCCTAGAAATATCCAAAAAGGCTTCTCATATACGCCAATCTATGTAGGTCTAGCAGAATGTGCACTACACACTCACGCACTCAAAAAAAATCTTTTTGAAGATTGTGGATTTGATGTTCTACTAAAAATCAATCTCAAGTGCACAGTTACTATTCAGCTTCTAAAATAATATTGGCATGCTAAATGTAGTTTGTAGTACGATATTTAAGCGAGAAAATTAACGTTTCACTATTTTCAGATAGCTATTTGTATACACGCATAGTATTTCTTCATTCATTTTGTTCTGTTTACCAGGAGAGGGCGGGAAGCTTACGTCACGCCAAGTGTTTCTTCTTGAGGACTTCCTCCATAATTTAGATCTTTATCAAAGGACGAAGGGAATATTGAACACCCCTTTAGGAACTGCTAATGAGCACCAAAAAGACTTTTGAATCCATGGCCTGGCAGTACATTGCATTCACACAATTTCTTCATCTCCAAAATCTGACACTGGATTCAGGGCCTGATTATAACATTTTTGGCTAATTTTGGCGGAGCATCTAGCGTAAATGCTGAACACCTACTTACTACCTTTGCATGGTACACGTTAGTTCTCCGCGAGCACAGTTTGAGAAACTTGATCTAGGGTACCGAGAGAATAGTCAGGCCAGAGGTGAATTGTCAAACAGAAATATTTACAACGTTTACTAGCGTCAGTTTTGTACCCACATACCTTAGTCTTATCGTGGCTCTACCGATTACATCGCCTGGTGGCGGTTGTGTTATTGGGAATTTTCGTGCCTATTTGCGACTGCACATATCATCCCATGAAATCTTTTACAAAAAGAATTTGGCAGTAGCTCACCTTCATCTTTATCTTATTTAAAGGCGATTTTTCAAAAGCAAAATTTCAGTATTTGAAAAATAAAATCGGTGAAAATTTAACAACAAAATGCTGCCGAGGTTTTTTCCTCCTTGTCTGTATTTAGTTTTTTTGTACAGTGCGAAGATAAATTCACCAGTTTTTTTCTTCTTTTTTAATGTGGAATAATTTTAATTAAAATTAAGTTAACTGAACATACATACTGTACTAATGTATTTGTTAAGTACAGGCTTGTTTTAACGAATCATATTTCTTAAAAAAAAAAAGAGAGAGAGAGAGAGAGAGAGAGAGAAAACCTAGCCAATACATTTTAAATCCTCGAAGACAGAAGAAGAACCATTTAAAACTGCACGAAAACCGATGAATCTAGTTAACTACATTCATCGTTTTTCGTTTATAAAGAAAAAAAAATATTTCTTTACAAACGCACCGTGCATTTACAACTGCTACTTAAATAATAATGATTATGATAATAATTGCGCAGCCGCTGCTCGCAGGTCGCCAAGTTTAATTATAATCCTAAAAAAAGAAAAAGGTAGACGAAATCAAATTACAGCGTAGAAACATGAAATGTTTGACCTTAAAATAGTACCTCGTAATTCTGAGGATGCCCCCACGATTTCTTTCCCGGACTGGAAGAAGTCGACGTAAATCATGTGTTGCGTTTTGCGCGTAAACGCCTTCTCGAAACAAACATCCCAACGAAAAGAAAGTTGGGGGGAGGGGGGGAGAAAACAGAAAGAAAAGAAACAAGAGAGGAGGGTGGGAATAAGAAAGAAAACTGGCCACGCTACTTCCTGGTCGTGATTTTTCGCTCCGTCTCCTTTTATTAGGATCGTTATTAGCTATTCTTATTATATTGTTATTATGCCAAGGGATAACTTTATGATCCAGGCGCGTGGTTCCCCCCCCCCTTTCCCTCCAAATGCTAATTTCTAGTCGGCCCCTTTTAACCTTGAGTCGTTTGATGTTATTCGCAGCGTTGGAATATTTTATTGAAGAATTTATTTTTCTTTTCTTTCTTTCTGTCTTTCTTTTTTTTTTTTTTTTAATTCGAATAATTTTGTCACTTGTGGATAGTTTATTTTATTTTATTTGGTGAATGTATTGTATAAAATTGCACTTTTTGTATGTCTGATGGAGGAAGACAGAAGGCAAGGAGGGAATTCTCATGAAACTGTTGTCAAATACAATTATCGTAATATATTGCGACTCAATAGCGCAATGCAAATTTACAAACTGCTCACAACTCAAAATATGTGCTCAATAAGTGTGTTTGGATTATAATTAAAATTGTTTTAAAATTTAAACATTTAGTGAAAAGGTCAACATTTAAACACGTGTTTTTTACTTTTTATTTTTCTTCTTCAGATTTAAATTAAACACGCAATTTCCTTCGGCGCCGACTCCATAGGGATTGAAGGGCTATAGCCCCTCCAATATTTTTTCAAAGGGGTATGAGCACCCCCTAATAATTTCAACCTAAAGTTTAAGTTACTTTCCAACGATAAGGGGTGACAATTTTTTTGGCCGAACCAACCACTTGCGAATATAACAAATGGCTTCTAGCGTATCAAGGAGCTTATAAAATCCATAATTGCCCAACTCTCATGGTAATTTTAAGAATGCCTGCCTTTTCAGCACTTTATCCTAGTTCGCAGCGTTAAGAGATTACAAAACGGACCAACTTCTACTGCTTACATTATAATACAGACTTACTACAATTTATTTATGAGAAAATATGCATGCAATTTTCAATTTAAATTAAAAATGATATTCATTTTTAAGCATTTAATTCTGAATGTTTCTGAACCTCACTGGTCCATCTATCTGGTCTCAGTAAGTAAGAATGTCCACTTAAAAAAAATTTAGGGGCTCAGTTTTTTTTTAAGTCGGCGGCAGTGCTTCCTTTAAAATAATGATTTTCAATAGTATCTTCTTATTTTTTATTTATTAATTTTTTTTAATATATGAAGATCGAAGTTTTGTGTATTTTCTTGTGAATTCTCTACTTGCTAGATTTAATTGCATATTTATTTTACTAAAATTCCGCAAAAAATCTTTAAAAAGTTTTACATTATTTACATATTTTGTATATAACTAATGTACTGCTTGCAAATAGATACGTTATCTAGTGGAGGTGGGGATACTATTTCTGCTACTTGTTCTCGTAAACTACCTAAAATGCTTTAACTCCTTCTTAAAAGTTAATACATATATATATGTAATACAATATTATTACGTTTATTTTAAGGAAAATAAAAATTCTGAAGAATATACATATTTTTTAAGAAAATACACTTTTAGTAGTGATCGACGTTATCGAATATCTAAATATTAAATTCATTTACTGAGAGTGCAAAATTCTTCCCCTGGTGAGGCTCGAACTCACAACCCCGGCATAGCTTACGATTACTGCCTTATAAGTACCGTGCGCTAACCAATTGCGCCACAGGGGATACAGCTGGAAGTTTGGGGGAATCTGTAGTAAAGCTCAGCTCCCTATTCGTGGACTATCAGAATACATATATAAAGAATGTTGATGTCGTTTGTGTATTTTGGTAATTGTAGTGTTAGTCATAAGAGTACATTCATGAAATGTTCCTTCATTAATGCAGCCTCTGGATTATGTCGTAATTTATGTTTGGTTTGTTTTTATATACACATGTGAGGCTTTTTTTTAAACAGTAATAGAATTTAAATATTTAGATTTAATTAACTAGACTTTCAGTCTTCTAACTGTCTACTAAAATAACTTAGAACTATGCTGGGTACTTTTTCAAATAAAAGTTACTCTGTAGTTTTTCTCACCGAAAATTTTGTCAAAATGTATCACTGTTTTCAGTAAGCCTATTAAAATGGCAACAATTGAAAAAATTTTCATTAAAATTAGTTTTTTATTGTCTTATAGCCCGCACACATTATATTTTTATTTTAGTTAATATCAAAATAAAGTATGGGAAGTTTAAAAATCTTTAATTAGTAACCAAAACAATGAGGAATTGGGTGTCGAAAAGATATAAGGTGTTGGCTTTCAGCTAAAGCTTAACTAAAGCATGAATTTTTAATTTCAGGCAAAGAATTTTTTAGTTTATACAGAAGTCAAAAAATAAATTAAGCTATACAACCACAATTGTACAATGCACAAATCCATGCGCATTTTTATTGCACTGAACTAATTATTTTTATAATAATATATGGATTCATAATCAATCCAGATTCAAATGTTGCAATTACTTGGTAAGATTACTTATAAGTAGTCTTCCACTCAAAGTGTTATTGCTTCTTAGAAAGTATTATTCTTGTAGTGGTTCCATTAAATATTTTCTTCCTAATATCAGCCTGTCATGCGTTGATAGTTACTTAAAAGAGATTATTCAAATTGTAAATTATGTTTTTTTTTTTTTTTTAAAGTATTCAAGAGTCTCAGTAAATATTATTTACTATACATATTGTATAGCTGAGAATATTCGATTAAAAGGAAAATCCTATTAAAGGTAACTTAACATTCGTTTCTTAATGTCTGTCACTATCCATATTCTTCTTTCTTTTCTTCTCTTTTATAACTTTTTTATTTCACTATCTGCCCAATCAGAATCGCTAAAAATATTTCCAACTTTTTAAGTAAAAGTTCATAGCAACACTGATTACCTTTCCGAACGTCATATTCTATTCAAATATCAAAGTTCAGAGGATGTCCAGAGGGGGATTTTAGCAATCAAAAGAAAGTTCTTGTTAAGTTGCCATGATGTCTTTTGTTTGAATTTCATCTCTTACTGTTTGGTTCAAGAGGGTTTTTTTGTCTCCTTTCTCTCTCTCTCAACGAAAGAATTGAAATACCAAATGTCATTGATGTTGAAACGAAGGCCGATTTCGCTGTTACTGTGGGATCCTTTCTAATTGCTTCTAATTAATTAACGTTATTTGATAGAAATGAGAGCAATACATAAATGATATTTTGCTTATATTGGGTAGTGAAGCCGCCGAACATTTTGGTGCTTAAAAATAGCGTCTTTAATTTTACAGCTGAAGTATGAATTTTATTTTGAAAACTTTCATTATACAATGCTTAAGGCATTGTTACACTTTTAGTTCTTTAGAGCACAGTGGTATGAAAAACATACCCCATATATTCAAGCTTTTTCTAAGTCATTACATGCTAGTATAATTTGACTACAAATTGTTATTTAACCACTTTACTACTGTATCGGTATGTACTAAAAAATGTTTTTTAATAAAATTTTCAATGGTATACTTTGATTTCCAAATATAAATAACTTTGTGTTGTATTTTAAACAATGTTTTGTGCACCAAAGAGTTAAAATGGCCTGTTATCCTTTCTTCCCACTTCAAGTGACTACAATGTATTCGAATGGAAGGCTACAACGCTGAACGACAGAAAAACAATGGCTCTCTTCTTATAGTGCGGGATTATCGATTTGCGGTTTAGCAACACCTTTTTTTTTGTTGGTGGACCCTACAAGTCATTGAAAAGTCGTAAAACTAGCGCGGACGGCGTTCCATTACCCACGGCAGCTCAGCTACAGATGCTGTGACTGGCAATAGGCCTGTATTGCTTGGTTGCGAGGAGTCCAATAAGACAAGTGGTCTTTTTCCCTAGCAGGTTTTCGTAACGAAGAAGGCTGCTTGACACCTTCTATATCGCTCTCTCCAGTCTTCTTTCGTAAAAGAAGTTTGGGGAAATTCTCCCAGTTCACGCATTTGCTGATTGCCCTTATTTGATACCATTTTTAACCCTTTGAGGCGCAACCCTTTCCCAATGCCGAAAAAAAAGGGCAGCCGTTGCCATCGCTCGACTTAACTACCAGCAAGATGGCGGACGATCGAAACGTTCATCGCGGCCACAGATCTAGAGACCCTTTTTTGACGACAGCTGGCTGTGCCGGCACAGCCATTTGTCGTCCGCCATCTTGCTGGTAGTTAAGTCGAGCGATGGCAACGGCTGCCCTTTTTTCAGCATTGGGCAATCTATCCAGCTGTTCTCGCATTCTTCCATTTTCCAGCAGATGTCGGTGCTGTTAAAAATAATTTTTTACGGGAAATGACGTGCTACAAAATAAAGGATTCTCGTGGAGCTATGTCACCCGCAACTATTTTTATAGAAATCCAATCTATTCTTAGTGACTGGCAACAGTCAAAACGTCAGGGTTGGGTGTTCCCAGAGCGGGAACACTGCGCGTTAAAGGGTTAATGGTGGGTATACACCTTGTGCGGCCTAGACAACTAATGATGCTACAACAGTAGTTCCAGTCTCTTAGTTGAGATCCCTCTGTATGCCTAGGGAATGGTCGGTACCTCGCTGGGCATTTGCTCTACCGGCGGTTTTTTGTTTTGTTTTTTCCTCTGCGAGATCAGTTGAATTCCTATACGCAAATATGGACGTTTCTCTCATGTTTCGCACTTGTTTGATGTCATGCAGTAAAATTTTGACCTTCTACTCTATAGGTGGTACTGTTTCACCCTAAAAAGTACTGACTGCTTACCAAAAGTTGTGTAGTACACAACTTTGTGTAAGCAGTCAAATTAATTCGCTCGCTGCTGAATTTTTTCCACTATCCAATAAATGTTTTTCGGACTTGAATAGTTAAGGGTTGGTTACGAACTTGGTTTGCTTAAGTCGTCCAAAGCAATCCACTTTAACCTGGTAACCCGGTGAATTTTCTATATTTGATTGCAATCAAATTTGATTGTTTAGACACTAATGCCAAATTAGTGATCTGGTATTCCAGTTTTTTACTAATCAAATGTCTAATAATCGTAAAATAATGGCATGTTTCAGTACAAAGTGTCAAATTAAAATTAAACCTCATCCTTTATGCAGGAGTCAGAGATCTGAAATATCCCAGCATGGAATTGGAAAAATTCTAGAGGAGCTTGATATACTTTGTGATTAGACAATAAATCCCACTTGGTCCTCTCAGTGACAGCATAAAAACTGTTAGCTCTTGTCAGGGGCCTGTCTCATAACTGGGGCCCCGATCATAGCTGTGTGTATTCCTCCACAGCATGACCTATTTCTCCGCATAGCAATCAGATAACTCCGTATCGATGGAATGGGTGCTTATGATGTCTCATAATAAACTGTCTTACCTTCGATGTAACCCGAAGGGGGGGGGGAAGCTATCATGACCCCTCGGCAACAAAAAGCAAGTGGGTATATTAGTCGCCCTCGTGTATTATGACGGGATGCGAAAAGAGGAGTGGGGGGGTTGGTTGGGAAGGGAATAAATCGCTGAGTTGGGCATTATCTCCCTCTGAAAATCGTCTGGTGGCTTCCGCGGAAGTTGGATGTGGAACTGTTGAGTCATCACATATTTTGCGCAACCAAATTGGTGGTTACGCTGAAAGGCACCCAGAGTTAATGGGAGGGCTCCTTCTGGGGGAGTTGCGATCGTGTGATCGCGCGAAAAGGGGCTTTTGTCGCAGGGGGCGCAAGGTGGCTTGTTTGTCTCCTCCTCCGCCGGCGGAGGTGTCGTCTGAAAGAGTATGGAAATTCGTTACGTTTTTATCGAGAGGGCGCGAGACGTTTGAGAGAGATGGAAATAAGTCTTTGACGTCGGGATTTTCTACGTAAATGTGATAGGCTAGACCTTTTTCTAGCGCTCGAGTAGGTCCGGTTTTTTGGAGTATTTGGCCGCCTGTGTGTACTCATCATTTGATAGCTTTCGACCAGTTATTATAATATTAAAAAAATGTACTCAAATATTGTACGATATTGAATTGTTCTTGCGTAACCAAAAAGAAACCTAAAAACCATCAAAACTCGCCATGTAGTTTCGTAGACTGGGAAAGTATATATAAAAAAAAAAAAAATCGATCCTGGTTGTTTCTGTATTTCTTGTACAGTGATGCATGTACAGTGATTTGTACTTTTCGTAAAATGGATAAGGCGAAAAACACCTGAAACACTCACCCGTCTGTCAATATGGACACTTAACAAGGCGTTTTAACTCTTTATGACTCTCGGTAAAATTACTCAGTTGGAAATAAATCTGTCATAAGAGCTCAAGCGAATCTCACAGCAGTCCTTGTAGTATAATATTTGATTTACCGTAATGAAACAAGCTGCAGTAATCTTATAAATCTAATATGACATGTTTCTAATACATAAAAACATCATAAATTTTGGGTAAAGGGAACTGAATTAATCTCATACACCAAACATTGCGAACCTCACGATTTTAAAAAAAAGTAACAAAAGAATACACCTGTTTTTACAAGAGGATTATCATCTTTAGCGTTGTGTTTGTTTCCCAAACAAGATTTAAGATTTGTGGCATAAGCAAAGCTATTACCGCAAGATTTAAAAAAAGAGGAATCGATATCTCAAGGTCAGTGTGCCGATTGAAGCTTAGATAGAACGTTCTCTGCTATCGTTCGTAAACTCACTATCTCTCCCCCTACTTAAAAATAACTCGGTTATACAAAAATAAGAGAAATTCTGGCTGAGTTTTCGTATAATCAGATAAAGATAAGTTGATGCAAAATGTTTAGGAAATATACGTATCTATTTGTAAGTTTTCGTTTGATGTTGTTTTTATCGCATTATGTGAAATGCGTCGTGTACTGAGACAGTTGTAGTTTGAGGTTATTTTGAGATGCGTCGATATTGCAGAAGTAATCGGTTCAGGTGTGGTAAGTGGTTTGAATTACGTTCATGAATTTAGTTTGCCGTATTTTAAAAATTTCTCGTTATAGTCTTGCATACCCGAAGTGTAGATAATCAAAACAAAGTGAAGTTTGCACATAGCAGATTTTCCACTAGTTTAAATCGTATTCTTTGAAAGATGCACACGTTAAGAATTTGTTAATCACTGTAGACAGAAATGAAATTGTATAGTTTGTGTATATGATAACTTCGGACCAATGGTGTAGCCTAGGGGATAGGGGAGGGGGGTCACACCGCACCCCCCCCATACCATGAGAATTTTTTTGCCATACAAAATGTATATTCTTCAATCCCTTTTCACACACACGTACGCATTTAAGTGAGTTGCAGTAGTCGTAACCCTCCTCCATGAAAAATTTCTGGCTACGCCACTGCTTCAAACTAATAAAAGCTATGCCACATGAAGAAATAGATCTGCTGTCACAGAAAAGTTTGCTACTAATATTAAGTTGCATGTGAGGGTACTAGTAAAGAAATGAATACTGACTAACTGATAAATAAATAAGCTATGAAGGATGAGTATGAGTGAGTTCATTATTTCCCTTTCCTTTATAAAGGGTGTTTCAAAATTATTTGTCACAACTGCAATGGGTGGTAGAGAGAAGATTCAGAATCGCATGGCTATGTTGGCTCCTAAACGTCGTCTTCATGCACGTGTTAATAATGTATTTGGAAGACGTTTTGAAGTAAAAGTGAACTTTTCGACTTCGATTCTTCAAGAACTAATGGATTTTTTAAAACAGAAAGCACTTAACTAAAATTGATAGTTTACAAACTGAATTTCATTTCACTGATGAAATTCTCCAAGGCAAGCCCATTGCTTACAAAATACGGTTAAGAAGTTAGACGAACACTGCATCATTTCTTCCAAAGTGATTTACTAATAGGTACAAGGCGACGTTTTTCGACTTCACATTGCTATGTGGATCGTCTTGGTTCACTCTTCTACCCAGATTCTGGTATTGCAACTCGCTTTGAGGATGACGGGACTTCAGGTTATTGAAGGACCCCCAGATTCTTCCGGATACTGAAGCATTCTCAATTCGTACCAAGTGAAAACAAAGAAGCAAGCTACTGCGCGATATTTCATTAGTTCTGTTGAACTGGTGCTAAAAGAACAGCTGAATCTGCAAGTTTTGTGTCGAAAATTATGAAGGAAAACGATCTCCTTTATCTGATCCGATTCAGAGCAGAGGGATTAGTAAGAAAAAGAAGATCCTTTATTGATCGTAACAGATAATTCTGAAACACCCTGTAAAGTTGTCATCTTTTTTTTAATTGCTTCAAAACCAATTGCTCTTATTCCTGTGTGTGTTAGCGTTACCTAAATTCCCTTCTCATTTGCAGACGCCTGCGGTTTATCCGATGTCACCCACATAGAGAGCCTGCAGGAGAAATCTCAGTGCGCCCTGGAAGAATACTGCAGGACGCAGTACCCCAACCAGCCCACCAGGTTCGGCAAGCTCTTGCTTCGGCTGCCATCGCTGCGGACTGTATCCTCTCAGGTCATCGAGCAGCTGTTCTTCGTGAGACTGGTCGGCAAGACGCCTATAGAGACTCTCATCAGAGACATGCTCCTGAGCGGTAGCTCTTTCAACTGGCCCTACATGCCGCTGCAGTGACCCTTGGGAACGGGGCCCGCGGACATTGTGGGGGCCCCCGACCAGAGACTGCTGTTGTGCATGGCGGCACTCGTGCCCCAGAACGTACCCAAGAGGTAGCAGTAGCGAGCTGGTTGAACGTCTTTGTAAATTGTGTAATCTTTTCTGAGGTGCTAGCACAGAACGGTTGGAACGCTTCTCGGGCTTTGTTTGTTTGCCAAAATGTTTTTTTTTTTTTTTTCAAAGCAATGTTCCTAAAGTGCGTAAGTGTTTAGTGCTGGAAGTGTATATCGGATACTTGAGACTTAACTTGGAAAACGTTTTGTTATTGGAATTCCTTTTTTTCTAAATTGTCTGGTCGTAGGCATACGTAGCAGAACTTTTGAAATTAAAGAAAAAAAAAAAGAATTAGGATTAGCGATAGTACGAATCAGATTCAAATATGCAACTGAGAACAAACCAAGTACGAACAACAACAAAAAAAAAAAAATCCTCATGAAAGTTTTCGCAAATGTGTCTTTCAAAGGAAAAAAATGATTAATTTATTTCAAATTTTATCATAACTTTTTTTTTTTCTGGACAGCGTACAAAATGCCGTGCCATAAAGTTTCCGAAGTCTTTCTAACTAATCCTCCTAAAACACCTTTAATGAATGTTCTTCATGCACAGAAGTTTTCCTTCCTTTTCAAGCTTCCCGTGGTAAACTATTTTGAAAATGACTCTTCAACCGTTCTCTGCTGTCGTTTCCTGGCAGTTGCCTGTTTCTTCAAACCAATACTTAAAAATGTCTTCGGGTTCAGTGGAACTCCGGTGCAGTAACTTTCGTACCGTGGTCTTCTGGTGTTGAAATTCTTCAGTGATTTTTAAATAAAACTGTACAGACTTCTTTCATCGAGTGTTTACCAAACGAAAAGTTGTGCTACGCCAAAATGTTCAGAACCAGTGATCCAATCCAGTGTAAAGTGTTATTCATTTATGAAATATACAGTGGTTTTAAATTTACGTAAATTATGTACTACGTAATTCTCATGAATTTGCAACTTTTTTTCTTTTTCAAGCTTGCCAAATACTTAATTTGGCAAGCTTTAAATTTTGACGTCACGTAAATTTCCTATTTACTTGTAATACTATATCTGATGTAATAGAAATATTGAATTAATTAGAATAATGTTCGTAAGACTTCTTTTAAAATGCTAGTCTATCGTATTTATGCTTGCCACTTCATTTTTGTTAGAAAATTTGAGACATGCATTTTGGCTGATTTTGGTTTCTATTTTCATGCCTGGTATCACAAGTGCTTTATCTTTTTAAACTAGATTAAGCGTAATCTACATAGATGGCAGCACCAATCACTCAGATAACGGGTGTTTTGGCTCTGATGTTCACTCGCTATCTCAGTAAAGCAACTAGAGAAACAGTCAGTAGCGGATTCAGGCGAGGGGATAGGGGGGTTCAGCCCCCCTAAAAGAGATATCTAAAGGGTAACATTCTGCTTCATTATGCACTTTGAATATGTAAAGTGACCTTTTTTAATCACTTAGCCCCTCCCAAAGGTTTTTACATTGGTTTAGACTAAAATTTTGCTTTATTGTATATTTTGTTTGGATGAAATAAGCTTTTTTTCAAAATTTAGCCCCTCCCAAAAGAGAATTTCTGGATCCGCCACTGGAAACAGCAACGGTACAAACATTCCAAATGGCTAGCGAGGCATGACGTAAAAAAGCGTCACAGATACCCAATATGTTTTAACGATAATAATTACTTGAGTAAGAAGTGGTGTTAAGCTGTAATCAGGGGTGCAGCCAGAAATTTTTCAAAGGGGGGGGGGGTTACGACTTCTGCAACTCTCATATATGCATACATGTGTGTGATAAGGGAGTGAAGAATATACATTTTGTATGGCAAAAAAATTCCTCATGGGGGGGGGGTTATGACCCCTCTACCGCCCCCCCCCTTGGCTATACCCCTGGCTGTAATTGACAAATAAACAATACTAAGCGAATCTGGAGCTATTTAAATCACTAATTTATAATTTAATGTAAAAACTGGTGTGTTTAAAAGTGAGTAATTCAGCAGCAAATCAAATTTGTCCCGTGTCTGCTTGTAATTGCTTGTCTATCTCAGTGACTAGTACTGCCATCTATGTAAGTGACGTTTAGTTACACCCTGTTAAAATAACAATAATAAAAAGAAATAAGGAAACCTGCGTTAAGATACACAGGGATGTTAGGGGGAGAATAAATATCATTTCAAATAAATGTCTAAAATCTTCTAACAAAGCTAAATATTAAAGTGATGAATTGGTAGTATAAATATACTACGCTAACATTTACGTAAATAGTAAATAATGCGGCTATGTAAAGCTTCCCTTGAGCAACATTAGCTGAACAGCATTAAATGAAAATCAATTTGAAAAACGCTATCAATACTCTTTTATAATCTGATTTTCTGGATGCTGAAGTGCTTCCTTTACTTAAGCTTTTTGTTATAGTTCCATATTTAGACAGTATTTTTTTTTTTTTTTTAAGAAACCAGTTGTGGAGTGAAATAAAATTTTGTTATAAATTAAGTATTTGTACAGACTAGTCTCTCTGTAGACATTACTTGTTATCAGTATTAAGAAAAAAAAAATCTGCTGTTTGTTTTATCAAAAGTATTTTTACTTTATTTTTTAAAAATTTGTTTACTCTTTGTGTCTAAACAATTTTTATGTAAAAAGAGCTTTGCTATGTTTTCAACATACTTTTTAGCTGTTGCAAATTCAGTACTAACAATTGATTGTCCCAAGCAACTTCGAAGTATATTTGTTAGTGAGTCTCGCCTTTCGGTTTGACTTTTGTAAATAAGAAGACGGGAAATGTACTGTACAACTCTCGAAAAATTGTTGGCCTGGGACAGATCTGTTTGTTCGCTTTATCCTAGTGTTTTATACAAACTCAACTCACTCTACGAGTCTAATTCAAGTGTAAAATATCTATGTGCAATAAGTGATTGTTTTATTTCTGTAAATTTCAAGCATTTTTGAATTTTTTTACCAGTGAAGTTAGTTAACGTTTAATTTTAATTTGTGTGTACTTTTAGATCTGACTGTGACACGTGGTACATTCGTATTAGTCGCAATCCAGAGGTGGCAGAGTATTATTTAATATAATTACTAGCTACTTTTTAAATTGCAATGATAGATTTATGCGTAAACTTGTGTATTCTTGCAGTTGAAGAAAGGGATAAATTAACTAAGACAGTGCTACTTTCGTGCAATAAAAATTTTTTAAAACTTTTAAATGCTAGTATTTAATTAAAAAAGCTAAATCTTAATACATGTAAAAAGTAACGGAATATTAATATAATGAAATAAAATTAGTATAAATTATTTAGTGGCTGAAAACCAAATATTTAGCGAATTACTTTTAACGCTGTTGGATTGTCTTACATTTAATTTAATTTTTAATTTTTCCTGCACTTTTAAACATATAAAAGATAGCTTCTAAATAGATATTTTTTATCTAAATAACAGAAAAGATTAAAATTTAATACGGTTCATAAATCATAGAATTGTTTTATGCTAGTTATTGATACAATCAAAGTTGCAGAAGTAATTATTTCGAGAATCAATTAGTTCATTTTTTATCTTATTAACTATAGCCTTTGCAGTTCATCTTAGAGAAAATTTGCTGAAAAGTAGCTTTTCGACTCTCATTTTGGTTGTAAAAGGCTTTTCTTCACCGCTTTATATTTTCAGCAATTCCTCTGAAAATTTGTATATACATATTTTTTAGAGAGAATCAATAGTATATACATATTTTTTAGAGAGGCCGAATAGATGTAAGAGCAATTTTGACCTTTTAAAATTATCTTTAATTTATATTTCTCTTAGGACAACGGATAAATTGGCTGAAATAACTGTGAACTATCTAAAGCAGTTTTAGATTAAGTTACTTCTTTCTATACAGCTTATTTTTTAACGGAAAAATTAATTGTAAGTCAAAAATATTTCAGAAATAAAATATTGTTCTAAATGTTTTTGCTACCTCAGATTGCATAACATATTTGCTCAGTGTTCTAATCACGAAAAAATATGTGTTAACTGTTCTTGAAAAGTGAAAATGAAATACTGAAACACAATCATTTTGTACAAAGAATTCTGTATCTTCTTGCCTCTGTACAGCAAACCACTGTTGTCTATACGTATCTGACTGTGTAGAGACTGCTTCTGTTTTAAACAGCCAAGCATTCATTCATCAAATTAAGCATGTTTTGCTGTAACGTCATACAAAGAAGTTTTAAGTATTTATATTGAAATATTGAGAGATCAAAGTGCAAGGGGTTAAATAAATGTGCAAAGTCAATCCTTCAGAAAAAGTATTACTTTGTTATGGCAAATGAATTAAATATGTTGTATGAATAAAATATTATTAATTGATTCTTCACAGTTTAGTGCAACAGAATAGCATTCTTGCACCGCCCCCCCCCTCCCTTTACTGAGGTTTCGGGAAGAATTTCGGGGAAGTGTGCATTAATAAAAATCAAAACTTTTCATCAAAAATCAAAATTGCATAAAATCTGTTCTCAGTGAACTTTTCCCTTTTCTCTTGTATGACGTAACACACTCGCGTAATCACAAAAATGAACATTTTCATGATTTCCTTATAAATAGTGTACATATATATGTACATACATATATATACATACGTAAGTGTGAGTGAGTGTTATGTGGCAAAGGCTGTTAAAACAGACTGTTATATGCCAAGTTTTCGCCTTACCCTGTAATTATAGAGTTTTCTCATGACAATAAAAATTTCTGTGTAAGATTGAATGTATATTCTGTATAAGATTTTGCATATAAAGCAACTGTCTACCATCTGAATGTATATTTCGATTCCAGAGTCTATAATGTTTTTTTTTTTTTTTTTTTCTTCTTTTCAATTGTTTTGTGACCATTTGCCAATGAAGTTGAAATATGCGTGTCTGCGTGATGTGTTACGGTTTTCAGATGAAACCTCACAATACAGTAAGTTAATTTATACACAGTTCTTGAATTATTTTCGGGCTGTGTTTATTAAATTATGTTCTAAAGTATTCCCCCTCCCCTTCCCCATTTATACAGGGTCATTCAAAATTCATCATCAATATTTGGTAGGGTGGTAGGGAATAGGAAAAAAAGACTATTTCACATAGGAAAACATAGGCGCAAAAGAACGCATGGCGGTGTAGGGGGCGCTTTGTATCCACAGCTCCCATTCACGCGCTGTACAATAGCTTGGTTAAAATAAACCTTTTATTCCACTTCTCACACAAATAAACTTGGCAGCAAAAGTAATTATTTTAGCAGACGATCTCTGAACACGCGCAAGCTTGTTTGACTGTCGCAGCCAGTCGTTCGAAAAGCTGACATCGAAGAAGTTACATGAGCCGGTATGAGTAGAATGAACTGGTAGATATGCATCTAACTTACGATGCCGCAACGGTGGACACAAAGCGCCCCTACACCGCTATGTACTCGTTTGCGCTCATGCTTTCCTACCTGAAATAGTCTTCTTTTCCTATTCCCTACCAAGTTTGATGATGAATTTGAATCACCCTGTATATCCGCTTATGCCTTCCGTCTATTTCAGGCTAATTTTTTTCTAATCGTGTAAGCTATAAATAGTTTAAACATTAATAACCTCAAGGAATTCTGAATTGTTTTCGCTAGCTGTTTTTGCACACTTTTTTGCAAAAGAAGAACTCTAAAAAAAAAGTGAAATTTTCAGAGAAAGAAATAAAGCATGCAGTATTTTGCTAGGCGATCTGTACTTCGACATGTTTTACGGAATTTTCTGAAGTCGTGCAGGCTTAGCTTTTGTAGGAGTTACGATACAACTTATGAAGTGGTATTCTGAAAAGTTTATTCCGATGTAGTCTTCTCTTCATCAACTGTGTTCGTTTTGAATACAAACAATAAATATTTATTTGCCTTTTGATTACATCATTAGTCCCAGCATTGTAATTTTTAATATTGTTATTTCCCCCCCCCCTTTTCCTATAGCATTGTATTTGACATAACTTTCGGACATTTTAAATTGAGAGTACTTGATGGAAGTACATCTTTTGCTGATTACAGTAATTTTAATTAAAAATCAATTATTTTACTCAAAGTACATGAAGACTTTGAGGTGTAAGAAAAAGAGTGGTCAGTCATCTAAAAGCGGTGTTATTTATTGAAGTAAAGTAGGTTATATTTTATCATTTGCGTCCATTCTCTTTAGGTTGTATTTTATCCGATGGCGTTTTTAGTGCATTCGAACCTCTTTATCTCAAATCACACAATATTTAGAATTATTTTTTAATAAACCTTTCATGTCTTTTTTTTTTTTATTTTATCTTGCATAATTTGAAGTACTGAAGTTCAGTTGTACCTTCTTTTTATTTGAGAAAAAAAGAAAAAGACAAATGCTCATGAAAGCTGCAGAACTTTTTTTTTTTTTTTTCTTTTTCAAATAAATCCTTTTTTGGTGTAAATCTAAGAGAAGTGCGATTTTTGTGAATATAGAGATGTAAATATAGCCAAATATGAAAGGAGAATACTGTTCATGTTAAAAGGCATTTGAAGTTCCGATTACTCATGCTTAGTAAAAGAAAAATATATAAGTCGTGCTAAACGATCGTTTATCAAGCACTTTCCAACATGCCTCATATTTTATTTGTACAAGTAGTTACTGCATGGAAAATATCTAAATTAGACGCCATTAATAAAACGCATTGTTCAGTGACAATACAGCGTAATATATAAAGTTTTCTTGCCGTGTCTGTGACCCTGTCAAAGAGTAATGAAAACTAATTTTACGATTTTAAAGCGAAATCTTTTTATGTTGATAAAATATTTTAGTTTTCAGGAAAACTAAAATATTTTATAATTTTCTTAGAACAACGTCATCAGAACATGCTACAAGCAATTATTGGGTGTACTCTGTAATGTATTGAAATTCTTTTGTGTATCGCTGTAAAAGAAGTATATAAGCTATGCAGTATACACCTACAGTGTAATAAATGCTAAAACCGTATATAAACGACATGAACGGCGAACAGACAGACAAACCAATCATAGCACTTCTAAATTTTGTTGGAAAGTGTAGTGGGAAAAAAGAAACCAACTGTATTCCAGTTCAATTCTATTTTTATTTTGCGTAAAAATAAAAGAAAAATAATAAAGGGTTGATTTTCCGTTTATTATTTTTCTATTTTAAAAGTGAAAAACTAAACAAAAAGCCCTAGCACAACTTATCTGATGAAATTTCTTTTTTTAAACAATCTTATTTTTTCCTTTGTTGAATTTTTCAGAACAAAAATTATGTGACGTAATCGGAACTACAAAAGAGCGAGCATGATAGAATCTAATTAAGCGAACACGTCTCCCCCCCCCCCTCTTCTCTTTTTTTTTTTTTTTTTTGCCACGATTTCAAATAAAAGCCAAAATGTTCAGTTGCCAATATGTATTTTATTTATTGTTTTAATGAACAAAAGTTAGTGTATGTTTCTATGTATGACTTTGAAGATGTTATTCCGGCAGAGTACAACGCAATTTGTAAATAAACGCATAAATAAATGTACTTTTTTATTATATGCATCATATGTTTGTCTTATTCTCTCTTCATCTGGGACTGCTTTCATCTTCAATATGAATTAAGTACAATATGGCCCGATGCACTTCCGTTCAAACTGATGCACAGGCAAAAGTGTCGTTTCGTTTTGGTAAAAGTTTGCCTTTGTAAATTTTGTCTGAAGCGATCACGTTTAACATTAGAAACCAAACCAAATTGAGAAAGTTCCATAACAATATCTGCATACACTTCATACTCAAGTTTGGCATATACCGGGAAAAAAAAATTACTCACCAAAATTTACAGTAAAACCTGGTAAAGTGACCACCTTACTAACCACTTTTGCATAATTTCACTTTACCACCACTACACTTCTTCATCCCTTACAAACGGGGCTAACTTTGAAAGGCTTACACAGCCTGGCCGGGTGAACGGATTATAACCAAATTTGTTATACACCCTCTATATGAGATGCACTGAAAGAATTTTGAGGAAGGGGGGGGGGGGATTTAGTTTACTAAATGTTTATTAGGTGGGTCTTTGCATGGACAAAAACAAGCAGCAAATTTAACAATGAAAATGGCTAATACGAAATGTACAAACGATTTCAACATTTATTCAACAGTTTTTCAGCATTTATTAACTAATATGGAACATTTTTTGAGTTGATTTCCCCATGCAGAGCACCGCCTACTGGACATTTTTTGAACTATTTAAAAAACTTCCCTTGAGATCAGCTCGTGCACAGTCTATATGCCAAACTTGGTTGAAATCTGCTCACCCATTTCAGCTGTAGAATGCCGTTTATAAGTTTAACTATAACTACTCTATACAGTACACACTATGTTAGTAATTGAAACATTAAATTTTCGCTCTTCAATTCTAACCATGTGTTGGTTTTGAAAATACCAGCTAACATATTGAAAGTCTAAGGAGCCAGTCTACCAACCTACCTATCGTCACAATCAAAATTCCTATAGCATAATATCTAATAGGTACTGTGCACTAATACTCAGGGCCGTACCCAGAAAAATATTTCGGGGAGAGCCCAAAAAATTCGCAGGGAGGCCTAACGGTGAGAAAGGCTGAATTTTCCACGAAAAGACTTCATCATTATTATTTTGTTAACAAAATTATAAATTTTGGAGGGGGACCGAACCCCTTGTACGGCCGTACAGTGAGTATACTGGGGCCTTGCTAATACTAGTGAGTATTAGCAAGGCCCCAGTACGGCCTTGCTAATACTCACTAGGTTATTATTCCTGTGATTGAAAATAAAATAGAAATTATACCGGAGTTAAAACCATGTTCCGGAAATCTAAACGGAAAGAATTAATTTAAGACAGTCTTCCTAAAAGATTTTAAAAAATTAATGCTTCCCTCTTTTCTATATAAATTTAAGCCACAAATTTGAACTTCCATCAACTTTTCTTTAATCAGCAATTGCACTCAAGCATGCACTGAATGACGTTTTACTGTACAATTCTGAATTTGTAAGCATATGTAAAGCATTTCTATTTTAAAAAACAAGCAAACAAATAAATAAATGATGAAAAGAAAATTGCACGTATATTAAAGCAGCTATTAAAAAGAAAAAACAATCCTATCTATTATTAAATATAGTTTTTCTTTTAACCATGGCGGAATTTTATATGCATTCGTTGTTTTTAAGTAATAAAAATTAATATCTACAACATTAATAGTTTTATGTGGGAGAAATTTGAAAATAGTCGCCGTTGTTTTTGGAATGTCGGAAGACTTGTAAGCTAAAAAAAAAAAAAAAAAAAAAAAATCTCTGGAAATTGTGTATTACAATATGTTATAGAAGCAAAATTTAAATTCAAAATATTGATGGAGTAACCAATGTGTAGCACACTGGTTAAAGCCGCTGACATTGGGAGATGGCTGAAGTGGGGGAACAGGTTTCTGGCCTCTCGTGGGGCCGTCGGTCTAGCGGTCTGGAGTTTTGGGCGGTTTTCTCCAGATGTAACGTGAATACGCGCTAGATACCCAGAAAAGTCCTCCCCCAAGGTTTTTGCCCTCCCCTCTTGTGTTTGTGTCCGTCCTTTCTCTGACGTGAATTTATAAGCGGTTCCTCGTGAAAAGCACACAAATCCGAATACATGTTCCAACACAGCAAGCATTGATGGAGTAAGCTAATCATACTTCATGTGCCACATCAAGTTAGATTACAAAAATCTATCCATTCTAGACCTACAACAATTGCTTTTAATTAAACTGTCCTTGGGGATAGGGAAAAGCACCTGTCACATTGTTCTTCAATAGCTTTAAAAACAAACATTTCATGTCTTGTTACAGAAAAATTTAGAATGTTCCTTCACAACTGCAATGAACTCTGATCATGGGCGTCCATACCTATGGGCAATTTGCTGTTTGTAAAAGTGTTCAATACAGCTTCTGAAGAGAAAGGTATTTTTCCCCCAAACATAATTGGATTTACCTTTAAAAAAATTCAAACGGTGCATTAATTTTTAAGACTGTTCTTGAGAAAAAATAACACGTAAAATAGCTGTTTTAAACTTAATATCAAAAGCGCATACATTAGAATCGAACCGTACTATGCGTATGCACTCCTATAAAAGAAAAGACTATCTGCCAAAGGGAGGAATACCTTGGCAGGAGCAATTTTTAAAAGGTTCTAATGCATATTCAGTTTACATCTTTAATAATCCACCCAAAATCTACAGATAGACGCATGGTAGCTCAGTACGCTTTGCCTATAAACGATAAACAATCACGTCTTATGCAACTTTCGGCTGTTGGTTGCAGAAACAAAATATTTTTCACAATCTTGGGGCACACGTTACAACAAAAAAACTCAGTATATAAGGTAGAAAGATTCGTATGAAAGCTGAAGACATTTTTATCTTTAAAAGTATTAAAACAATCATCTAAAAATGGAATGATTATTTAAAAAATTTTATAATTTTATTTTATTTTGTATTTATTTTATTTTTTACAATTTGCCGTTTAAATCGCCTACCCTCTCTATTTCGGACTGAAATTTTTTCACACAAAAAATATACGCTAGACTTTTGTACATAGGATTATCTTATTTTATTTTTTTGAAATATATGTAAAAATGAAATCATTTTCTCAGCCAACGACAGTAAATATAAAAAATTAGAATTTTCGTGGGGAAATCTCACTCATCTGAAACATAGTATGAAAATAAATCGTAAGCTATCGAGTTAAGATATCGCACCGTATAAAAAAATAAACATATTTACCTCACAAACACGTGATAAATTAATCGGCTATCTTTATCATTTACAGTATATTTTATGCCGCATAATCTGTAAAATCAACAAGTAGGATGGAAGTTTTCAGGACTGTATCATCTAGCGCCATCTGTTGGCGTCTTTCCGAACAAGTTTACTTATTCAGAAGTTAAAATAACTTTTTACTTCACCTGTTCTCTGTGGCAACCGAAAAATTTCCAAAACATTACGCACTATTTCAGTAGGGTGTGCAGTCATAGTTTAAAAGCGTATTTTTGAGATAATGGTCATTCAAAAAAGTGATTTATGTTATTAAAGATTACAGAATATGCTCTCCGTTGAAAGTACTATATATAGCATTTACAGTTCCTCTACAGGAGCACACCAAAGAATTCAATAATGTAAATCAGGGACGTACCCAGAAAAAAATTTCGGAGGAGGTCCAAACTGTGAAAATGGCTGAATTTTTCACAAAAAGACTTCATCATTCTTATTTTGTTGACAAAAACTGAAATTTCCGGGGGGGGGGTCCAGACCCCCTGGACCACCCGTCTGGGTACGTCCTTGAATAATATGTAAAGTTCTTTTGAAGGGGGTCTCTCACAATTACATTAATAGTGTTACACAGATGTTTTGATGTTATTCTCAAAATCTCGCGCGTTATAAGCCCTTAAAAAGTCTTCTGCTCAAGGCACCCTTCCTCACGCAGACAGATGCCCCTCGTATAAGTTTCACATAGCACAAAGCACAAACACCATTCGTTTAAATTTGATTCAACACAATTTACTGTTCAGGTGCTAGTGCACTTCGAATAATTTGGTGCAGAAGAAAACTCTTTTTGTAGCCCTGTAAAAAAACCATGTCCTAACCATACCAAGATCTATGTAAGACAGTGATCTATAATATGCGTACCTGAGCTCAATCAAACGTACAGTACAGACGCTAGGGCATTTTCAAGAATTTCGTCCGTAAGCCGTAATTTATAAGAATTCGTTTTTGTAGCCCTGTACAAAAACTATAAGCCTTACACACCAAAATCTAAACAGGTTGTATGGCGATCTATAATATACATACTCGAACTGACAATGCATGGCATAGACATTAGACACTAGCATATTTTAAATGATTTGCGTCCGTAGGCCGCATTATATAAGAATTCTTTTTGGAACCCTGTGAATAAAATATCAGTTCTATGTTCTATACATGCCATAATCTTGGCTGGTGCTGTGATCATGACTTATAATATACGTACACGATTGGCGTTGAATCGAATGTGCCATTTAGAAGCTAGGGAATTTTCAAGAATGTCCGTCCATAGTCTGTAATGTATAAAAAATCTTTTTTGTAGCCCGGTAAAAAAACTAGACATCCTATACTGGGTGTGGCGAACCTTAATGGATCAACGTGCCATTTTTTCTAAAGAAATGTTTAATGAGGCCATAGACGTGCCGTCAAATAATTTTGAATTAGTGATTTTGACTTAGTGACCGTAATTAAAATGCAAACCATTTTGATCAGAGGCGTGCGCAAAATATTGTGTCGCGTGCCATCAATGGCACGCGTGCCACTGGTTCGCCACCCCTGCCCTATACACACTAAAATCAGTACTGGTCGGGCGACTGTTGTCTAATAATTTATATACCAAATTTGAGATTAATCGAATGCAACGTTCAGGAGTTATCGGGCTAAACTCGCACGCTTACAAACACACACATACATACATACATGAGCGAAAAAAAATTAATTAATTAAATTAAAAATAAATAAATGAATTTAGAAGACCTCAAATCGTGTAAATATGACACAATATGGAAGTCGAATTTTTCCATGATTACAATACTTTCCTTACATCATACATGATCGGAAAGCCATAAAGTGTATACTGAAGAAAAATGTTTCCCTTGAGCAATATCTTTTGGAAGGGGACTGGAAGAGACCCCTAGCCCCTCCCGTGGATCCGCCACTGTATATCTAAAGCTGGATGTATGCTTCAATGAATTTTTGTCTGGTATACAAATTTATTTGGATGGTTTAAAAACTTTACACATTCAGTGGGAAGAAATACAGAAAAGTCTTGAAAAGCATATCTGGCATCATAAAACCACAAAGTTTGAAAATTTCCCCAGATATGCGGAAAATCTAGCGAAAAAGTTCGCACTTTAAAAAAGCTCAAAATTCATACATTTCATCAATTTTTTCAACCCACTAGTAAATATAAAAGCCTCTCCACCATTAGTCTAGTCGACTTTGTGCACTAAGTATAGAGGAGGAAAATATATATATAGTTAGATAGATGCAGAAAAAACACTCAAAGTCCTGGTGTTAAAAAATAAAATTAAAAAAAGAACGCTATGTTAAAAAAGTCTTACAAAACGATACCTATTTGAAGGTACGATCGTTTCGACCGATTTTTTATTTTTATTAATATATTATTATATTATTATCATTATTTTTTTCAGTCTTGTCAGGCTGAAGAAGACTGAAAATTTTTTCGGTCGAAACAATCGTACCTTCGAATGGGTATTGTCTTATGTGTGCTTTTTATACAAAGTTTTTATTTATTTTATAGATAGATAGATACTTTTAAAAGCCAAAAAATCTATCTCTTTTCAGATTTCTAGAGAAGAAATCCGGCATTCTTTTTTAATTGAATTTTAGATTTTACTGTGCTTAACAGAAGCTTTGCTACGAAACGCAAATTTGCGTAAAATAACAGAAAAAAAAAAAATTTTTTTTTTTGAACACGGGAAAATAGGGTTGACTGAAACCATACGAAAGTGATATATTATTTTGGGTAAATTGACTTTTAAATCTATAGAAAAATATTATGGTCCATCACATTTTGGAGGAAATTCGATTTGTGATCCTTTATAACTAGATTAAGAAGTAGTAAAACTTTCTAAACGCTTTAAAAATAATAAAATTGCTTTAATAGCTCGAAAAAAATTCAAATTGTCTCTGCACAATACACGTTTAATGTTATGAAATGTGAACAGACAATAATATTTTGGAGAAATATTCTAAATATTTTTCGATTATATCAAGTAATTTGTTTGTTCTCTAAACTGTTTGTGACAAATGTACATTTATTTTTTAAGAACACCTTTATTTTAAAAGCTCATTGCAATAAAAAAATTCGCAACAAAAACTGAACTAAATTTCCAGTATTATATCAATACTTTTTTTAAGCACACTAAATTGCGTAATATATATAAAACTCTATCACTTTCTCATTTTTCTCTAAGCCGTCTAAGTTCTTTTTATTTATTTACTGTAATAAGAAAAAAAAAATGTTTCGAAACTCCTGAGAGAGTCTGTGCTGTCAGATTTAGCAACGCATCTTATCTAACGCAAAATCCCTGTTCATCATCAAATAAAATTTTTCGCCGTAAACTTACGGGGCGAACCCAGAAGTGACTTGAAAACTTAACCCTGCGAACGTCAGAAAATATGTCAGGCGTGTGGCGGAGGCTAAGTACAACGAGTCGGTGGAGAGAGATATATGTGTAGAAGAGCGGATGGGGAGGGGAAGGGGGGAGAGGAAAGTGTGCATTACCTTTTAGGAACTCAACTCAACTCAACTCAACCAAAGAGGCTTTCCGTTGAAACGTGGATTTTTTAGGAAAGAAAAATAAGAAAGCGGTGTGCAATTTATTTTTTTTTAGTTATTTGATGTATTAAACAAGGAAAATTGGGAAGTTGTGAAAAGTGGTGTGATATTTGAACCGTGGAAGGTGCTTTTGTGGTTAAACCAAAGGTAAATAAATAAAGTAACAGATTAGTCATACAAGTAGGTATAATGATTATAGCAAGGAATAGAGAAACTGCGAACTAGTGTGCTCCAATTTTATACAACTGTTATCTGCAGCCGTCTAAGCATATATTGACCATAGCATATTAACCCTTACAGACGCAACCCTTTCCCAATGCTGAAAAATGGGCAGCCGTTGCCATCGCTCGACTTAACTACCAGCAATATGGCGGACGATCGAAACGTTCATCGCGTGCCACAGATCTAGATACCCTTTTTCGACGACAGCTGGCTGTGAGGCACAGCTATGGCAATCTATCCAGCTGTTCTCGCATTCTTCCATTTTTCATCAGTGCTGTTAAAAATAATCTTTTTACGGGAAATGACGTGCTAAAAAGTAAAGGATTCTCGTGGAGCTATGTCACCAGCAACTATTTTTATAGAAATCAAATCTATTCTTCGTGACTGGCAACAGTCAAAACGTCAGAGTTTGGTGTTACCAGAGCGGGAACACTGCGCGTTAAAGGGTTGAAAAACGCAAGCACATACGCTTCTTATCATTTAGTATATTATATTTAACATTTCAGCCATTGCACATCGCGGATTCTTATCTCAGTGTCCCAAGCAGAATAGTACTGCCAAAAACGTTTCAGCAATACCTCTGATTTAATCGATATTTAAATAAAACAAACTGAAACACATTTTTCCCCGAAATCACCCGTTTTTTCCGTTCTTAGAACGTGACCTGCAGTTACGAGGTGCTGTAGTGACATCAGTTCCTTGGACTTTACACACTGCACAAATCTCTCTTGCTACTGAAAAAGAAACAATTAACACGGTATGAGATATCTTCCCCCCCCACTCCCTCCCGAATAAGAAATCCCTGTCGGATTCGAAAAGAGCGTAAGAGAGAAATGCAGTTCGTGTTTTTTATCCTTTTGACTTTCTCTTGCTGTCTTCAGACACACAATGGCAGACCTCTGGGAATAAATATACGGAAAATTTTTGCCTGCGGACGCGAAAATATTTCCCGAGAAACTTTTGTCCGAGATTTCTGGAGTGGGTAAGGGTGTTAATTGATTTTTATTGTGGTTGAGGTTTTTAGGGGGAAAGCTGCGATGTAAGAGAGGAATTGCGCGGGAATGGTTTGGAGTTCAATTAGGACAGAGATACATCATTAAGATCTCTCCAAGAACGCACTTTATGGTGCAGTGCGTTTGTACAGACAATCGTTGTCTTGTCGACAGAAGTTCTGGCAACTACCACCAAAGATTCGAATTCATCGAAATTTGTGTCTACTGATTCGGTTGCTTTGTCATGATCAACCTAAGATTTTAAGTACTCTGTGGTTGAAATGCGTTTGTGCAGATATTCGTTGTCTTGTTGATGGAAGTTCAGGCAACTACCACCAAAGATTCTAATTCATCGAAATTTGTCTCTACTGATTCGGTTGCTTTGTCATGATCAACCTAAGATTTTAAGTACTCTGTGGTTGAAATGCGTTTGTGCAGATATCCGTTGTCTTGTCGACGGAAGTTCAGGCAGCTACCACCAAAGTTTCGAATTCATCGAAATTTGTCTCTACTGATTCGGTTGTTTTGTCAAGATCAACCTAAGATTGTAAACACTCTGTGGTGAAATGCGTTTCTACAGATATTCGTTGTCTTGTCGATGGAAGTTCAGGCAGCTACCATCAAAGATTCGAATTCATCGAAATTTCACTGCAATGATTCGGTTGTTTTGACATTTTCCTACGGTGTTAGCGATGGTATTATTAAAATTGTAAAAATTTTTATCTTCAGAGTCATGTTTTCTCCAGTGGTGAAAAATTTTTGTAATCTTGGATAGACCATTGAACAACCTAATAATTGGAATCTTTATAATATTTGGTGTTATTGCCCCTTGTCTTACACCGGATTGTCTAAAATTGCTCTAAAATATAGTGCCATGGAACATCAAAAGCATGTCAAAACCTAAACTCTCTTAGATTGTTAAGTGTCTCTAGTCTTCAGAGAATTATTTTGACTATGTAAAAGGTGGCTCCTATCATTTCTGAAAGGCTTTCCCATAAAATAATAATGGGAGTAATTCAGTTACCGGGTGTCGCCTATTTTTGGCGACTTTTTTTTCTCGCCAACACCCGCTACTTGGCGCTTTTTTTTTGTCGCCAAATTTTTCACGTGTGAAACACCATTTTAGAATACGATAAAATAATACAACATGTTGAGCACTGTCAGGAAATACAAATTACTTTAACACATTAAAATTCCACAGATATTCCACTTAAAAAAAACAATAAAACAAAATACACCATCCATACTTAACACTAAAAATTGTCAGCAAATTCAGTAACAGGCAATTAAAAATGAGCAAACAGTAAACCACTTTTAACTAAAAAAATTTCAGAATATTAAGCAATCTAGTTCTACAGCTATGTAAACTATAATAATCTTAGATAAGGAATTTTCTAGTTCCCTCAATTGTCTAACGTTCAGATGTCTTCCATTGAATAGTTCCAATTTCTTTTCTTTCGTTTTTTTTTGCCACCAGATGGCACCACTATCTGAGAACTTTTGACATTGTATAAATGTAACAGCTGGATAGATTGCCCAATGCTGAAAAAAGGGAGCCGTTGCCATCGCTCGACTCGACTACCAGCAAGATGGCGGACGATCGAAACGTTCATCGCGTGCCACAGATCTAGAGACCCTCACAGCCAGCTGTCGTCAAAAAAGGGTCTCTAGATCTGTGGCACGCGACGAACGTTTCGATCGTCCGCCATCTTGCTGGTAGTTAAGTCGAGCGATGGTAACGGCTGCCCTTTTTTCAGCATTGGGAAAGGGATGCGCCTCAAAGGGTTAAAAAGTCCTTCGACCAAGGCACCCCCCCCTCCAATCGTGGGCCCGTGTAAGCTTGCCATAACACGAAACTCAAACTCTTCAAGGACACGCCTTCTGACACTTTCGTTCTAATAATTGATATTCAAATAAACAGACGACACTCGAAACAAGACACGTTCTTCCTAATCTCTTGACTCTTTTATAAGTCGAAACGTGACCTGCAGTTACGTCATACTGCAGCAACATTTTATTTATTTATCTTCTTGACTAAAATGTCACTTCACACACGCACAAAAGAAAAAGAACTGATATCTCTTTGGACTGCTGGAAAGGAAACAATTAACGCCGGCGGGAAAAAAATCTTTTTTGCTCCCAGAATGAGAAATCCTTCTTAAATGCGGACGAATAGAGAGAAATGCGGTCCACATATCCCCCCCCCCCACTCCTTCTTGCTGGGGACACACAATGTCGTAGACCCATGGGAATAGTGTGATTCTGCAGGAAAAATTTTTGCACGAAAATATTATTTCCGGCGCAACTTTTATCCGACACTTTGTGTATGGGCACAAAAAAGGGGATAGGAACCGATTCTTGTTAGGGTTTCGGATTTGATTCTTCTGGGGGGAATAAGCTAACAAACAAACTTGTCAAAATTAATAGAAAACTTAATTGGAAAATAAGACACATAAAAAAATACTTCGGTTTGCGCGAAAGGGTCAGCCTTCCCCCTAACCCTTTAACGCGCAGTGTTCCCGCTCTGAGAACACCCAACTCTGACGTTTTGACTGTTGCCAGTCACGAAGAATAGATTGGATTTCTATAAAAATAGTTGCAGGTGACATAGCTCCACGAGAATCCTTTACTTTTTAGAATGTCATTTCCTGTAAAAAAAAAAAAAATGGTCACGGTTATTTTTAACAGCAATGACATCTGCTGAAGAATGGAAGAATGCGAGAATAGCTGGATAGATTGCCCAAGACGACCGTCTTTTGACGACAGCTGCCAGCTGTCGTCAAAAAAGGGTCTCTAGATCTGTGGCACGCGATGAACGTTTCGATCGTCCGCCATCTTGCTGGTAGTTAAGTCGAGCGATGGCAACGGCTGCCTTTTTTTCAGCATTGGGAAAGGGTTGCGCCTCAAAGGATTAAAAGAAAAAAAACACACTTTCATCATCCACGCAGAGGCATTAAAGTAATTTTGTTTGTTATGGCAAGCCTACACTAGCGATATCTGCCTACAGAGGGAAAGTGCCAGGTTGGAGGACTTCTAAGGGGCTCTAACGCGTATTCTTGTTACACCTGGAGCGAACCGACCAAAACTTCAGACCGTTAGATCGACAGTCGCGCGATAGGCCAGAACGCTGTACCTTTACACTTCAGCCGTCTACCATTTTCAGCACCTTATTCACTCAGCCATCGTGGAACCAAGGTACAAGAGAAGCCTATGTTACGAAAAAATTGCTCTCGTCAATTTTCAAAAATGACACTTTTTAAATTTGCATAATACACCCCGCAAAGAAACATTCCCAGTTATTGAGGTGTGCCCCATGTACTAATAATTTGATGTAAAAATTGAGGATTATATCCTAAAATGTGTCAGGGATATGAAGATAAGTATACCGTGTTTACTCGCGTTATAGTCGCCCTCGCATAATAGTCGCACCCTCCGTTTTTAAGCAGAAAAAAATAGCTTTAAGAATTACAATAGTGTGTAGTAAATTTTCCCCGCATAACAGTCGCGCCTAGACTTTCCCCATGAAAAATTCGCAAAAAAAGTGAGACTATTACGCGAGTAAACATGGTATGCTGACTGAACCGCTTTCCAATGGCTCTGGAACAGGGAAAAATCACGACGGATGATCACGCTTTCAGCAGGGGTCGAACAGAAATTTCGAAAGAAAATAATATTTTGCTCTCTTGCAACAAACGTTTACATTCAAATTTATATATAGTCCCTGATTATCTTTGTTAAATGTTCAGCAAAATGCTACGCTAAAGTAAGGTACATTTTTTGGGCGAGGCTAAATTACATAATTATATATATTTTTTTAAAAAACTTCATTTGATTTAAAGCGTAAAATGAAGCAAAAATGTTACCCCTGAATAATCTCTTTTTTTTGGAGGGGAGGGCGGGGGGACTGAACCCCTCAGCCCCTCTCCTTAATCCTTCACTGCGTAGAAGAAAGTCGTGGTGTGCTCATCAGCTTTTTTTGAAAATTATATCAAATCTTTTTACATTAAATTCCAATAATTTAGGTTTTAGGTTAAAAAAAATATGCATAAATGCATTTCCCTGTCACGTTCAATACATCAGTTCGTACATTGCGGGGATATTAACAGTTAAAGAAAAAGATTTAAATGTAAAGGGGAAGTGGAAGAAAAAAAAAATAGCACCTTCCCCTGGTGAGGCTCGAACTCACAACCCCGGCATTGCTTACGAATACTGTCCTATAAGTACCGTGCGCTAACCAATTGCGCCACAGGGGAACGACAGCTTGTCCGACAAGAAAGTATCAGTCTGAAACGAAGTTCAACCTTTGCCGTTTTCTTTACATGTAGGTAGATAAGATTGATCGATATCTCTTCTGAGAGCGGGGGTTGTCAGTGCCCAAATTCTTTTACACAGAAAGAAATCCTTTACACTACTTACACGTGCCATTAAAATTGGTACAAACATGAAATTTACAGGACAGAAAGAAGTTTCTGCGATACACAGTGGCGGATTAAAAAAAAGCTCTTTGGGGGCTAAATAAAATAAAATAAACATAATTTGATCCAAGGCCGTACACAGGGGTGGACCAAGGGGTGCAGAACACTCCCTCCCCTCCCCCCCCCCTAAAAAAAAAATTAGAATTTTGTTAACAAAATAATGATGCTGAAGTCTTTTTGTGAAAAAGTTCTGCTTTTATCTTCGTTTGGATTCCCTCCAAAATTTTTGCCCCCCCCCCCCCGAAATTTCCCCCTCGATATAGCCCTGATAATGTTGATGCTGTATTGTTAAGGCAAAGAACACTAGGTTGGTCGGAGGACTTCTTAGGTGTATTCACGCTATACCTGGAGAAAACTGCTCAAAATTCTAGATTGTATGATCGACAGCCAAGCGGTAGGCCGATAATATATATTTTTTCTTACCTTTAAAGCTTAAAAATAAAATAGTTTGCAAAATATATAATTCTTAGAAAAATTTTGCAATGCAACACCACATTTAAGAGTTTTTCTTCTTTTAAGTTTCATAAAACTACAAAGTTTTTGGTTTATTGCGGTGTTAAGGATAGATTCTAAAGAGATAACTTGAATACTTTCGAGTCCTCGAAAGAACTGAATAGTTTATTTTGGTTTGCGTCCGTCCGTGGAGTAGGGAAGTTGGCAAACCTGCACGAGGGACATGCATTGGTCGGGGTGTGCATTGGTCAGAAGATATTTAAATATTTAGTGAAAATAATGTTTGAAAACCGCACTATACAGTAGCCTAGCCAAGATTTTTTTTTGAGATGGCTGAGAATTCTAAAAATCTGGAATGTGTGTGTGTGTGCTATATAATACTTTATCGATATAACATATTTTTTTTCTTTTGGGGGGGGGATAGGTCTTTTTATTTTGCTTTAAAATTTTAGAATATGAAAATGATTTTTTTAATTTATTTTTTAATTAATTTTTTTAAGGAAAGAAGAAAGAAAGAAAAGAAAAAAGAAATTCACAAACCAAGTTTAAAATGTTTGCATTTGGAAAAAACTACATTAGAAAAAAATGGCATTTGGATTAGGTCCATAGCTGAACCACAAATATCTCAAGGGAAACTTTTAAATTCATCCAAAAATACATAATTTTCTCCATATTTTACTACTCATATCGGGTGTGGCTCAGAGGCGCCGACTTTACAAAATTTCTGTGGGTGCCCTAAAAGTCCGTGGGGGGGGGGGGTTAATAAAATGTTGAAAGTCGCACAAGGTTTGTAATTTTTGATAAAGGATCGCTAAGTTTGGTGCCAAAACGCGACGATTTATTTTAAAGGGGGAGTATAGTTGGAATGTACTTGGCTAAGATTGTAAAATAGTTTTAGTAGGTGATTTTAAGATAGATTTCGATTCCGAAGATGGGTTTTTATGGAACAAGGAAGAAAAATACGGCACTCATGAATAACGATACACTTTCCAACTTTATGGAATCTTTTCCAACTACCCTTCAATCTTTTCCTATTATTATTTGCTTCCTTGCTCGTAACTACTCAATCATTTGACTTTTCGTGCACATTTTTACCAGTGGGAAATGGGTAATACAAATAATCAGTTTAGCTCCACATAAAATATCCAATATCTGAGGGTCTAGATCGAAGAAACGATATCTGTCTCACGGTTTTGGTACACAAATTAAAATAAACTAACTGCACCAAGGATTCGAAAAAATTCAGGATGATTCTTTACAAGCTGCACTACACACTGCAATAATTTCGAAAACTTTCAGAAAAAAATCTTAAACGTGGAACTGCACAGCAAAATATTTCTAAGAGTGGCCATTCTGCAAAAAATTTTCGTTTATTCGGGTGTCTAGTACAGCTTGTGAACCTACATCCTAAAAATTGTGAAGTGCTTGAGATAATTAGTTTTCTTTTTTGTATTTACATGCCAAAATTGCGTGTTTTTTCCTCCAGCGCTGAAGGTGACATTCAAAGTTTAAGTGAATAGTGTGAATTTTGGCATCCGATTATCTGTACTACGGTGAAGGATGAAGCAACGCTGGGCATAGAATGAAAGTCTCCACCGTTGTGTCTTAGAACGATAACAGCAAACCAGTTAAAGAGATTTATACCTATCAAGATTCTTTTTAAGGCAATGAAGTAATTCTGATGAAATGCCCTTCTTTTAGAAAAATCTGCTTGTGCTGGAGTCACCTTAAATTTGTTTGTCTTACGCAAATTCTCTGTCAAAATTCGAGAATTCCTGGGCGAACACCCCCTTTGCCCTTGTAATAAATCAGACCCAAAAGAGGTGTATTACACTTTTTACTTTTAACGATAGAATTTTGATTGGTTTTAACTAATCATTATAAATTTCAAAGCAAAAGAAAAGTGTATTACTACGTTTATTGGGGGGAAAAACATGCAACAATAATATCACAATCAGTCAAATTTCTTGTCATGTAAATGGAAATTTTGTATAAAAAGTGATTCAGTTTTCGAACGTAACAATTCACGATCAATGTTATTCTTGTTTAATCTATCTCATCCCTGTCTGAAATCCTCAGAGTTTTCAAAAAATGTTATTCGTAGTATTGTTTCTCAGCTCATTCATTTCTTGTATTTTTTTTTTTTTTTTTAACATTTTTGTACCCCTATAAACAGCTGCAGCTAAGCCTTGACTATTTTCTTTTCTTTTTTTTCCCAACAAATTAAAAAAGTTACAAACATTATACCTTTAAAATAAAACTAGATAATTTCCTCAGAATGAATTAATGCAACGTTTTCTATGTTGAAATGTGTGTAGGGCCACATAAAAAAGATTGGTAACTATTTAAATGCAAACAGAAAAATAAAGCAGAACAAAAAAAGTTGTTTATCTTAGAGTTAATAATTATTCAAAAAATATTTTGAATGAATATGTTCAGAGACGGCCCGAGGGGCGTGCGGGGCCCCAGGCGACGCGCAAGAGCGGGGCCTCTTCTCTATTATGTCTTATGAGATAGGAATGAAATGGCCCAGGAGCGGCGCCTTAGGCGATCGCCTACATTCGCACCCCCCTTGGGCCGGCCCTGATATGTTGGCCATATAACCTCCAGGCATGATTTTGAGCATCCTCCTGAAGTAGAGCTATTTTCCCCTCTACCATTATGTGGTCAAATTTACAAAATTATGAGAGACATACATTTCAGTAATGTGTGTTCATGCGCCCATGATTTCAGTATAATTTTACAAAAACAGCATTGGGCTAGATCAAAGCAAATAGTACCTAATTCCGCTTTGTCAAACAAGAACAAAAATTGAACAAAATATTCGCAGAAAATGAAACGGAAGGCATCTCGAAATGTTAGTGTGGACCACAGTCTGTTCCATCCTTTTCAATAAATAACTGAGCACTAAAATCATTCAAAAATAAGAAAAGGAAATTGAGACTTTAGAAGAAAGTGACACAAACCTTTATACCTTAGAAGCCTCGCCTCAGTCTCATTCAATTAACACCAAAGCGCCGACACTTTTTGATGAATGGGCATCTTTTTTTGTTCCAGAGACATACAAAGTGTTGTATTTTAGGTGCTTGTAAACAGACAGACCTTGATGTTCTCTATTTACAATAAAAACAATTAAACCTACTCACTTCGGAATCCTGAAGTAATATTATTAGAACTATCTCAAAACATTTCCATAATGGGAATGTCTTTCACCTAACTCCTGTGTTATCTTTCCCGCATGAACTTCTGATTGTAGCCAGCGGCTTTGTCTAAAATTCTCCGTTTTCCGGTACTCTTGGGCTAACATAGTCTCATTGTATTCATACATTTTCCCATGGAGGACGAGGATTCTGGGATGAGGTCTGTTTGTGTGGGTCAGAAAGAAAGGGGGGGGGCATTCAGGACTTCGGCTGCAGTGGGCAAAGGCATTGCCTGTGGGGCTGTAGGGAGTCGCACATCGCATTGTGAAAAAGCTTTGAATTTTAGAAAGACATTGTTTCCATGGGCGCCAGATAGGAAGGCAAGTGGCAGTGGGGGACTGAGATTTGAGCCCGCCTAGTATAGTAAACATTTTTACAGCATACTGAACTTCTAAGTATTATTTTCGTGCTAAAATGTCTGAAAGTTAAGATGACCCCCATACACCTCTAAATTAGTACTCATATGAGAATCTATTATAATTATTATTATTATTTTAAGTAGACAAAAATATTACCTGTTTGGATTCTTTTTTTTTTTTTTTTCATGCACTTTTTTAAAATTTTAGAGTATGTGCTAAGTTACTACTTATTGGAATTTTATTATAATTACTCCAGTTCCGAGGCACATAATGGTGTATACCAAAGAAACAAAACCTTTATAATGGTCTTAGTACACAAATTAAAATAGACTATCGCACCAAGGATTCGAAAAAATTTAGGATGATTCTTTAAAAGCTGCACTACATACCGAAATAAAGAATAACACTTCTTTAAAATTTTCGATTTTTAAGAATTTTTTCTAAAAGTTTCGTAAATGATACAGGTTTATTGTTTATTTCAGTGTATAGTGCAGTTTCTAAAACATACATCCTAAAAATTTGAAATATTTGACATAATTAATTTTTTTGAATTTGTGTACCAAAATTTCATGTTTTTTTTTTTCCGAACTACAGCGATAAGCTGAAAGTAGCTGTCATTCAGTTGCCTTTAAACAGGGTTTAATTTCTATCCAAAAAAGTGCAAGATCCCTGATTTTTTGTATTGCAATTTACAAAATTAATTACCTAGTTTAAGGTATTATTAAGTTAATTTTTGTTACCTCTGTATTAGTTTGCGATGTAATAAAATTAATATCAACAGAAACAATTACGATGGTAATTAAAAATTTAAATTTAGTGTAAAATTTCACCGAGAAAAAAGAAGTAGTGGAGCTGAGCTCCCATGCAAATTAAGCACTTCCTTTAAATACATGCAAGTATTTAGCACCCACGAAAACTTTTTTGTGGGTGCTTGAGGTCTGACATACTACATAAAAAAACAACCGTCCCTCACTAAAATTTTATTTTCGAATTATGCAGTTGCAAGGCACTCGTCGTCATCAGTGGCGTGACTATACCGTTAGGGCCCGTAATGAATTCATTGGATAGGGTCCTTCCTCATTGCACAGAATCTCAACCAACATGTTGCAGTTCACTTTTTCTAGCTTTCTATTTGGGAAAGGCTCCCCCTCCGTCCGGGGGACCGTGGCTTTTGCCCGTTCTACCGCCCTATAGTTACGCCAGTGATTGTCTCATCGAAGTTCCTCAAGCGCATCTAAATTATAAAGGACATGGGTGCTCATACAGGGAAGTAGGTGAGAGCTCGGGTCCCTCCCTCTAGCCGTCGGTATAGTGAACATTTTTATATTAGCTAACCTTTTTGTCACTATTTCAGTACTAAAATGTTTGAAAGCGCGATTGCCGATGACCTTACAAATGCCAGAAATAACCCCTCCCCCCCCTCGGCTTAAAGTACTCATATGGACGTCCATGCCGAAGCACCCACATACATTTGGCATCATTAAAGATTTTCTTTTAAACTTTTAAAATATCACACAACTAATAAGCAAATGAAGCATTTTAGTACTGAAATAATGCAAAAAGTTCCGTATGCTTTACAAATATTCATATTACGTAATGGCATAATTGGGGCGGGGGGGAAGAACCCTCCTTGAGTGTACATCACTGTGTTGGGGTTATCAGACGATTGCCGGTGCTCAGCATCCAACGTAATTTGTTTTACAAGCCCAAAGCACCCACATAAACGTCTTTTCCTAGCCCTTTCTGCGAACTTCAAATTATGACTTGGCACTAAAATTGCTGTGGGTGCGGAGCACCCACAGAATTTTTTCAGTGGGTGCTTGAGCCCCGGAGCACCCACGTAGTCGGCGCCACTGGTGTGGCTGCAGCCACCCCCTGGCTTCGCCTCTGACACCATATATATTTCCTGATTGGGAAACTGTCTTGATCCTCGATTTCTGATTATTAAATCAACGTGAATGTGTTTCCTCATACATTGCAAACATTAAATAATTATTTGGTAATTATTTTTAGAACACGTGGGAGAAAGAAGCTATTTATGATTCTACTAATAAAGTATAAGAAATTCACGAAAGATAAAAATGCTAAACGATCCGGAAAGAAATTTTGTAAAATTTAATTACTAATCAGCAATAGTAATTTACGGCTTGGAAAAAAAAATGACATTATTAGTGTTGTAGCTTATCTTTTTTTTTTTTTTAATCATATTGTTACGACTCCCCCTATATGAGACTTATTTCTCAACTACGTAGTTAAAACACTGTAGTAATCCAAAACTTTATTTCCTGTATTTATAACCTGTATATCTAAAATTTACGTTCAGTCAGTGGTCCTAAAAACCTGCAAATTGTTCCCCGGTGTGACAGTTATGTTTGGAAAAAAATATATTTGCTGTCTTAGATTTATTTTTTAAAATCTCAAAAAAGTGAAACGGGCAATTCTACCGATGAAAAAAAGCAACCGCCCCCGAGTGGGCTCGAACCACCAACCTTTCGGTTAACAGCCGAACGCGCTAGCCGATTGCGCCAGGGAGGCTCGACAGTGCTGAAATGTTAGATTGTACACTTAAATTTTTAAGTACTAAGTATTGACCTATAGTTTCCTTAATTTCGCAACTATTTCATTACTTTAAATTCTTATTCTACTAATTTATACAAATTAATAAGTTAATTATAGGCACACTTATTAAATAAACATTTAGAATTTCGCCATTTTTAAGTGGCCCCAAGAGCAGGGCCCGATTATGACAAACCGGGGTCTGGGGTTGAAGTCTGATTGGGGGCTCCCTACATATTGTTACCAAGTGTGTCAGACAACTAAGCTACTTATGTATTTTTTCTGTGTTCGCATATAAATCTTTGTCATGATTAAATGTATCCAACATGAAATATACTAATCTATAAAAATAAAACAAAGTCGGGTTAGTTACACCCTTTAAAACTCAAGAACGGCTGGACTGATTTTAATGATCTCTGATTTCTTGGTTTTCCCGATAGCAGAATAACTATTAAAGTATCGGAAGCCGCTAGGTGGCGCTTCAGAACGTCCAATTCTATTAACGTTCGAATTCATTCAACCACTTGCTATGAAAATACCGTTTAACCTATTTTGACGAAAATTGGTAGGTATGGACATTTGATCACGGAGAATATTTTTACACTGCCGCAAGATGGAGCTGCAGCGCATCAAGTTCTATACCGTTCGACCAATCGCCATAAAAAAATTTATACTTACACATTTGAGCACGAGCAATATATTCTAACTATCCACTTAGCTGTTACTCACTACTAGATGGCACTGCAGCGCATTATTACTTTAACTCGCCATTTGATGGCAATGCACCACACCAACTTCTTGACTGGACAATTGATCTCTATGAAAATTCATATACATAGATTCTTGAACACGCAGAATATTTTCGTGTTATCCATTTTGCTGTAACTCACCACTTCATTGTGTTGGAGCACATATTACTTGAAACTCGCCACTAGATGGCGCTGCAACGTATCAACTTCTTTCTTTAACTCGCCGCTAGATGGCGCTGCAGCATATAAAGACTATTCAACTGATCGCTATGAAAACTGGTATAGATAGATATTTGAACATGTAGGATATTTTGGCGTTATCCATTTTGCTATAACTTGCCACTAGATGTCACTTCAAACCAATAACTTCAGAATCGTTCAACTGATTCGCCATGGAAATTCGTATACATGGATGTTTGAACGCGAAGAATATTTTCGCCGCATCCGTTTTGCTATAACTCGCCTTCTGTACCGTTCAACCGCTTGCTATGAAAATACCGTTCAATTGATTTCGATGAAAATTGGTACACACAGATATTTGAGCACGGAGAATACTTTTACGCTATCCATTTTGCTATGACTTGCCGCTAGATGCCGATGCAGCGCACCAACTTCAAAACCGTTCGACCGATTAACTTTAAGAATTGGTATATTTACACATTTCAGCGAGAATATTTTTTAGTACTCATTTGGCTGTAGCTCACCATTAGATGGCACTGCAGCACATTATTACTTTAACTCGCCACTAGATAGCACTGCAGCAATCAACTTCTTGATCGTTCAACTGACCGCTCTGAAAATTGGTATACATACATATTTGAACACGGAGAATATTTTCGCATTATCCATTTTGCTATAACTCGCCTTTTGATGGCGCTGTAGCGTATTATTACTTTAATTCGCCACTAGATGGCACTGCAGCGTATCTTGACTGTTAAACTGTTTGCTATGAAAATTGGTACACATAGATATTTGAACATGAGAATATTTTGATGCTATCCATTTTGCAATAAGCATTTGGCGACAGTAAATTGCGCGTCGACGAATCATCTTCTTTAGGGATGGACGCGAGACGAGAAATAGGGCTGTCTCGTCTCGTCTCGCAGTGGTAAACCTCTGTCTCGTCTCGCGTCTCGTCTCGTCTCGCAACCACTTTGTCTCGTCTCGCGTCTCGCACAGAAATTGCCTGTCTCGTCTCGCGTCTCGCGCGAGACGTCTCGCGAGTCTCGCAAAATTAAGGACTGCGAATTTTTACCATATTTTTAGTAACACTAATACTAGTTATTGAAAATTATTATTAACAATAGCAATTAGTTGCATATTGCCATATTAGTACATATATTAGTTACCATATTAACTCATATAGTTATTTGAAATGATAAAAATTCGGATTTAATCCGTATATATAATGTGACATGACACCGAAAATTTATTTATTTGCGTAACTGCGTAAATGTAATATTTATGGTTGATGGGAGTTTCATTTGCTTTTGAAAATATATAAAGCTTTGAATTTTGTCAGATATGTTGCAGAACTCAGGGACACATGTTGGGCAAATAAAATTTTGATATAATTAAACGGCCCCAATGTACGGAATAGTGAATAATTATAGTGAGCGGAATGGTGAATAATTAAAGTGAAGCTTACTTATCCCCCCTCCCGTTTTAGTGTATGAGATATGGGTTTCATATTTAATCGGGGGAACCCGGGTTTAACCTGTTCATTTACACCGGGTACGGGCAAACTTTGGAAGGTTGCGAGCCAAAATTTAGGATGTTAGGGACGTCACGGACCGTATAAGTGGGATTTTGATTTGGTTTATATTGATTGTCTATGCTGTCCAACCTTTTTATCGCCGCGACCTGGTCAGCGTTTGATAATAATTTTACCGCGGACTGGTCAGGGGAGGGAGTACGCCTATTGTTTTAATTTAATTGTGCTTAAACATACCTTCAAAATACATACAGTTTCACAAAAAATGAATGTAAAATGATTTAAGATTTTATCTCACTAGGACGCTAAATGAATGAGAACACTGAGCTTATTTCTTTGCATCGAGTTGGTTAGATCTGGAGGTAAGAAGCAATGACACCCAAAGTGTGTTGCTTATGTACAATTCATTCCTTTATTCTGTTATTTTGGTTCTTGTCAGTGTAGAAAATCCCGCTTCACACAGTTAGGTTGTTGGAAATGGCAATAGGGATTTAAAAGACTGCAATTTTAATTCATAGTCTTGAAATATTTAATAAGCAGTAAAATAATGTAAAATAGTCATGAGAATTTTTTCTGTTACAAAATCTGTTCTGTATAAATTAGCACAAACCCAAGAAACTCGAGACCTCGAGAGAAATGCACGACAGAAAATAAAATGGAAATAATGTAATTTTTCTTGAGCAACCCGGTACCATTTGATCCGCGGATTGGGGACCACTGGTCTATGGAAATTTGAAATCTTCCACTTGCTAGATAAAATACCCTGGAGGGCCACATCCGGGCCTCGGGCCAGGGTTTGCCGCTATGTGATTTACACTATCAAAAAGAAGAGACAACAGAAAGGACTTGTGAGCGTTGGATTTGCGCAATCACTCCAGTAGATCATTCATTTGCGTTCGCATAGCTTGGCTTATGGCGAAAGACAGTGCCGTAAAAATAGGGAAGCATGGCAGGGCGAATGCCCGGGGCCCCCACATGTAGGGGCCTCAAAATCCGTACAACTATTTCTTCAACCACTTGGATTTTTACTTTCCGAACATGTACCATGTAAGGAAAGTATTGTAATCATGAAAAAATTCGACTTCGAGATTTGGGTGTTTTTACACGTTTTGAGGGCTTCTGAATCCATTTATGCTATTTTTACGAGATGTATGTATATGTGTGTGTGTGTGTGTGTGTGTGTGTGTGTGTGTGTGTGTGTGTGTGTGTGTGTGTGTGTGTGTGTGTGTGTGTGTGTGTGTGTGAGTGAACACGATAGCTCCTGAAGGGAACATTCGATTGAGTTCAAATTGGATATATATGTCATAAACCACCGTCGCAAGACCGCTATTGATTTTGGTGTGTATAGGACGTATAGTTTTTCTACAGGGCTACGACAAAGATTTCTTTTACATTATGGCCTATGGGAGGAATTTCTTGAAAGTGCGCTAACATTTAAACGGTATATTCGATTGAGCTCAAATTGGGTATACATGTTATAAACCGCTATCTTAAGACCGATATTAATTTGGATGTGTATAGGACTTATAGTTTTTCTACAGGGCTACGACAAAGATTTCTGAATCCATTTATGCTATTTTTACGAGATGTATGTATATGTGTGTGTGTGTGTGTGTGTGTGTGTGTGTGTGTGTGTGTGTGTGTGTGTGTGTGTGTGTGTGTGTGTGTGTGTGTGTGTGTGTGTGTGTGTGTGTGTGTGTGTGTGTGTGAGTGAACACGATAGCTCCTGAAGGGAACATTCGATTGAGTTCAAATTGGATATATATGTCATAAACCACCGTCGCAAGACCGCTATTGATTTTGGTGTGTATAGGACGTATAGTTTTTCTACAGGGCTACGACAAAGATTTCTTTTACATTATGGCCTATGGGAGGAATTTCTTGAAAGTGCGCTAGCATTTAAACGGTATATTCGATTGAGCTCAAATTGGGTATACATGTTATAAACCGCTATCTTAAGACCGATATTAATTTGGATGTGTATAGGACTTATAGTTTTTCTACAGGGCTACGACAAAGATTTCTTTTACATTATGGCCTATGGGGGAATTTCTTGAAAGTGCGCTAGCGTTTAAACGGTAGATTCGATTGAGCTTAAATTGGGTATATATGTTATAAACCACCGTTTCAAGACCGGTATTGATTTTGGTGTGTATAAGACTTATAGTTTTTCTACAGGGCTACGACAAAAATTTCTTTTATATTATGGCATAATGGCATATGGGGAGAAATTCTTGAAAGTGCGCAAGCGTTTAAACGGTGCATTCGATTGAGTTTCAATTTGTTAATGTTTGAATTATTCATCGATTAAAATTGATTTAAATGCTTGGTAATGATCTTAATCGTAAGTGTTCGGAAAGTCGAGTGGAGTCACTCCAGATTTTTTATCTTTTATAACGTTTTAGATTTGTACATTTACTATTCAAAACGGATCACCTAACACTGTTTAAGCAGAAAACAAAAAAGTTGCTTACTGTTTACAAAATAGCTAACAGCTCACCAACAGATCCGCTGTATTACGATACGTACAGCTGATTATGAAAAGTTAAATGTATATACCAGTATTTCTAGAACCAACGTTCTTTAACTAATGACCTTGTGTTCCCTTTATTTGTGTTCTAGAAAAACATGATCTGGGCCTCAAAAAGCCACTCTGAAGCAAGCATCCCTTTTGGGGGGCCCTTTTATTTCTTAAAATTATCATATCACTTAGGTAATTTAAAGCAAATGGCAGTTTTTTCTTTTTGTTGTAATTATTACTTACAAATATTTTATGCACTTACAAATAATGTGCAGATGCATAATCAGCGGTGTACACCGACTTTCTTTAAGAGAAGGGGGGAATGGAAGTAATCTTTTGGTTAAATAAAAGCCATAATCTATATGTTTAAAATTAAAACTGTACGGACTTTATGTTAAAAATGCATGGACAAAGGGGGAGGGACTGAATCCTCACCCCCTCACCATTTGTGCACGCCACTGAGCATAGCAAATATATGGAGCTGAACCACACTTTTCTAGAGTAAGTCAATGCTCGGAAATTTCTTTTTCCTTTTAATGAGGATCTAAATTAGGAATGGCATGGCATACAAAGGTCCAAATGCCAATTAACACGCTCTACTTTTTCTCGCATATCGTAAAACTCAAAATTAGCCAACTTAAATTGACACTTTGTCCTTTATCCCCCCCCCCTCCAAAAACCAAAGACATTAGAATATACTAGAACGAGTATATTCTAATGTCTTTGCCAAAAACCAATGGTTTGAGTCCCTCTTGCAAAATATTTTAATATTTGTTGGTCGTCTTTTTCTTTTACTTGTGCAATAATCAGAGTTCACATTATTTTACATTCATTATACAAATGATTCGATAATTATTTGTATAAAAACCCAAATTAAAAATAAAAATAAATGTTATATTCCAGCTGGAATTCATGTAAAATCCATTAAATACTTCAGTATATGAAATTAAAAAATACCTTGTTGTTACAAACCAACTGCTCTATTAATGGCTAAAAACGCTTTTATAAGGAATAATACTACTTACATCATGAACACATAAGAGCTATATTGATGATTTATTAATGTTTCTGTGTTGGTTTGTGTTAAGGTAAAGCTACGAAAGAGCTATCTGCTTAGAAGGGGTGCAATGGGAGGACCTCTAACGCGTATTCACGTTACATCTGGAGAAAACCGCCCAAAACTTCGATAGCCGCACGGCAGGATAGAACCCTGCCTTCAGAACCTTCACAGAGACCTTCACAATTCAGTCATCTTACCATGTTGTATGTTGAGTGTTATTCCCCAATGGTGAGCGGAAAAAACGCGACTTTTAATAGTGACATAGGATGTAACATGGTCGTTATATGCTAGTCGATGAGGCAAGAGCGCAGCCAGAAAATTTTGTCGAGGGGGTTGTATAAGATACAATTTTGTATTGATAAACTTAATTTCTTATTGACGACAAAAATCTGAAAGCTCTTAATAACTAATTTTGAAAGTTTCGCAGAGAGGTATATCCCGATATCCCACTCCATGGTTACGCTTCTGCAGTGACGTACGAAATGGGGGGCGGCTTTGGGGCTCGAGCCCCCTCCCCATACCTTTGGAGGATGATAGAAAATAACCATATATCGGTGTCTTTTCCAGTGTCCAGAATCCACATACTTTATTTTTTGTCTGGAAACCGATCATTAGCGAAATTCTCGATACATTAATTCCTCACCCTTGTTTTTTTTTCCGGGAAAAAAAAACGGTCACTCAATAGTTGTTTGTGGGTGGAATAGCGAACGGAAGTCTTCATGTCAATTGTGAAAGCAGCGGTCATCTTGCAACTTGTCACCGCTCTGGCGCCTTATCTCGCAATCTGTTCGGAGGTGTCCTATTGTTGAGGGGAAAAACTTCTTCCGGTGATAGGGAGCACCTACTTCCACGTGCTGAGATAGCTCGCCCTCCGTAGGTCCATTCTGTTCTGGAGTGAGAGGTCATCCATCGTGTCGGCAAATCCAAAAGACACCGGGCAATTATGTCCTCGGGACATCTCTCTCCCGACATTTCTGTTTTAACTGGAACTCTGTAGTAGGGAGCCTCCGATATCTGATATTCTGCGTAAAAAAAAAAAAAAAAAAAAAAAAAAAAAAAAAGCTTTGGCATCTCAACACAAAGCATGCGTTTCCTTTCGGCCCCAGTCCTGTGTTCAAAGTTTGTCTTTTTAAATGACTGGAGGAAGCGTTAAGGATAAAGAGAAATTCTGCGAGGGTTGTTCCTCATCTCATAGCGTGAAGTTTTAAAACAGGAAAAGATCTTATACATATAGTAGTATTTTACAATATTTCTTTATAAGTATAGCGCTTTTGCTCATTTTGAAAGGCAATTTTTGTGTTTATTATTACTTTTTTTTCTTCTTTCTTGACATGATCAGTGGCATACGCAGACTTCCTTCAAGGGGGGGAGGGGGTTATAGACATAACTTTGTGTTAAAATGTAATATTTAAGCTAAAATAAATGTGTGTAAATGTATAAATGTGTATAAATTAAATGTGTATAAATGTAATATTGTGTAACGTAATATTTAAGCTAAAAATTGAAAATTTGTGGACATTTTGTTAAAAAAATTTTGACAAGGGGGAGGGGTGAACCCCCAAACCCTCCCCCCCTTGCGTACGCCACTGGACATGATGAATACTGGGTGACTGTTGATAAAAGTACATAGTACAGTTTTTGAAGAACCAGTGAAAAAGCAGTGGAAAGAGAAAAACCGCACAACATTAAATGGGTTTATTTTTTCAAATGAATGTGAGTGTGCGTGTGTGTGTGTGTGGGGGGGGGGGGGAATAAAAAATGTAAAGGAGTGGGCATCCGAAAGGGCGCAAACAGAGGTATATTCATGTATTTTGTATTTATCTCTATTGAAAGTTGACATTCCGATAATTTTTCAAGGTCAGTGGCCTGATTTTTAAGTGCACAGTAGCCCCATTGCCTCTATAGCTTTTGGTGAAGTGATTTTTTTTTTTTGTATCACTAGGGGCCAAGGCCCCCAGACTCGCTACGCTCGCTTTTCGTATGAGACATTCGGCCCCTAATCAGGCTTATTCGTAGAAAAAGACATAATTTCAACAGACAAAACCCGAAGATTGGATCAGATAGAATGTTACTGAGCTACGCATTGCTTGGTTCTTGCATGTTCATTGGTACATAAAAATTGAAACTTCACACTACAGTAGAACCCCTCCCCCTCATAACACGGAAGATATTTTGTTATGGGAATCCGTGTTGTACGGGTCCTGAGCTATACTACACCTGGCGTGCGGACTCCGCTTATAATCGCTGGAAAAATTATTTGCACTCTTCAGAAACACAATGATTTTCAATGTTGCCATTCAAAAGTTATATTAATTAGGAGCTAAAGCATAATAAAATCAGAACATCTGTTTCAGTTGTATTTTTAATAATGTAAAACCTATTGGACACCCTTCGAATTTGCCACCCATTGCGATTTTTCATTATTTGGCGACTTGCGTACATGTAAAGTTAATAAAAGCTACGGAACAGATAGGATAGCTTGCCACCAATGGCGACTTTTCATTATTTGGCGATTTACACATGCTCACAACCTATAATTACTGTTCATGTAAGGTTACCGGAAAACCATTATCCATATTTTCATTTACATAATCGTTTGCAGATTGGCGTACTTAGCACCACGAATTATACCATCTCGTCGCGCTAGCAAATACTGCTATAATGGCATAGTTAACGCCGCCAAATATTTCTACTGGTAGCAAATAATCCAGCTGGACGAGAACCGGCTTTAAAATAATCTGCATTTTAATTATTTTTTATTTTCAAGATATTAGTTATTCTGTTTTGGAAAAAGGAATAATCGCTAATTCTAAACTCCTGTTGCCTAAGCGAACTTACTATTTGAAAATTGTCAACTTTGTGTTTTGAGTTACTTATTTCATATAGTTTTTATTTTGGCGTAAAATGGGCGTAATTCTAACTCATGTTTGTAAATTTCACGCGATTCTAGATACTTGGAAACGCTTTGTTGCAAAGGAATGAATGATTTTATGCCAAATCTGGCAACCATTCGGTTTATTTTTTCAGTTTTTTATTAATATCTTCTAAAATAATTCGATTTTCTAAATTTAAATCAGCTTAGCAGGTTCCTCGGAATTTTTCGAATCTGTGGGCACCTTAGTCGAAACTCAAGTCCCCACGGTTTAGGAGGAGATACGCTGACAAGCTTTTGACAGCGGCGGCGACAGCGGCCTTTACTTTTTTTTAGAATAGAGAGATTTTCACACGAAAATGTGTCACACTCTGAAGTTTTGCAAGCGGAAGGAAGGGAAAACATGATAATATAAACGAAAAGAGAAATAGTTTAAAAAAAATTGCTTGCATTTCTTTCCGTCCGATATTAATATATAAGAATAAAAAATGTCATTTAAATCTCTTCAAAATAGGCCAACGATAGGGATTTTACCGCCCCTAGAAAGTTGTCACCAGGGTGGGCGCCCCCCCCCTACGCGCGCCGCAACGTGTTTTTGGGTGAAACGTGTGTTTGGGGAAAGTTTGAGGATAATATCGGTACAAGGATATTTCAACCAAGGATATTCAACCATATTTCAACCTACTCAGACTAAGCATCAATGCGAATGCAAGTTGCTCTACTTCTAATCTCCCTCTGATATACCCGAAACCCGATTGTCACAGGGGCAAGGGGGGGGCGGTAGTCCGGTGCCCCTGAAGAAAAAGGGGGCCCATATATATCCCGATTATCTAAATTATAAATTCATATGTACTGAAATAGTAATTGTGTAGAAAAAAGTGAATTTCCTCTATAATATAGGTATTACCTAATTGTCTATCACTAGATCAAGTTAGAAATATTTTTTTTGGGTGATAAATACGATTTGATTAAAGTACAAAAACTACAGTTAACTTAAATACTAAACTACAGTTAACGCAATTTTCGAGTACAGCAGCGGTCAAAACTGGGTTAAAATGCTTAAAAAAGGTAGGCTCAGTAAAGGGGCTTAATGCGTAAAAAAGGGGACAGTAAGGGGGGCCCCAAACTTAATGCCCCGGGCCCCGTCTAAAAGTGGTCAGATTTGAGCATACCGTACCGCCTTTCCTATTTACTTATTATTTTTCTTTCAACTCTTCTCTGTTTTCTTTTTTTTCCGCCTCTTTCTTTATCCTCTCCTTTGTGTATTTTGTGTATCTCTCGTCTCTTCTAATTTTAAATGTTACGTGTTTGTGCGTATTGTAGAGTGCTGATAGTATACCAGGACCGAAAACGAAGGAGACGCAAGTTAAACGGTAGAGGCTTCAGGCAAATTGTCGCTTTTCAGATCGTATTTATGCGAGACGGAAGAAAATGCGAGAATTCTCGCGAGAAATCTCGCGCGAGACAAGACTCTGTCTCGTCTCGCGTCTCGTCCCGCAAAATATTTTTTTTCTCGTCTCGCAAAAAAAATGCCTGTCTCGTCTCGCGTCTCGTCTCGCGGGACAATGCGAGAACGCGAGACAATGCGAGAATTCTCGCGTCTCGCGTCCATCCCTAATCTTCTTCACCGTTCAAACAATCGCCATGAAATTCTATATGCATGATAATTGAACACAGATAATATTTATGCGATATCCATTTTGATGCATCTATTTATTATGGTAAATAGTAACTACAACAAACCATAATATTAAAAAAAATCCATTCATTCCTGTGCGAAGAACGGGGCCTTCAGCTAGTATTAGATAAATGAGAATGTTTATAAACATTAGAGATATATGAAACATCGATTTTATGAAATAGGCTTTATTAAAAATGAAGACTTAAGTTGTATTTTCAAAATCGGCAAATCCCAGTTTATTGGTGTCTCATTCTCGCTGGGTAGCCACTTAAAAAACTTCAGTGGGTCCGGCAATTTACCGCGCAATCACTTAAAATCTAGCAGCCATCCTAGTTACATCTTCTTTTTACAGAAATCGTTAATCTGCTGTGATATTTTTTCTATATGGAGAGGTAAAATTAAGAAAAAAAAAGATTTTGACTATTTGTAACTTGTCAATTCATAAGTGAAAAAAATTAGGCATTTACTACATAGAGGTCTGCGCCGCACGGAAATTCGTGGCGGCGGCGTAACAACCTCTTAAACCTGGCGGCAGCGGCGTGCCATGGCGTGGGAAAATTTTTGAAAAAGATCATAATGAAAATAGTTGTATGCGTACATACATACACATACACACATATGCATAAATTGACCCTAAAATGAGACATCTTAAAGACTAGATTCAAGATTAGAATTTTCATGAACACTAGTCTTGAGTATGAAGATGTGCGATTACGGCCAATTAGCTGCACGTGGGCTTAGGACGGGATCGATTATATTTGTCTTTAATTTGCAGAAACGGCAGAATTTATGATATTCTATCAATAAAGTAATTAACTTTTATTTATGTATTAGCTGAAATTTTGGGCTCGGGCTCCGACTTAAATAACATCGCTCGTGCGGGCTCGAATTAAAAAGTCCTCGGGCTCGGCTATAAAAAACGAGCCCGAATTCATTTCTAGCTAAGTTTACTATCTACGCTAGGTTTTGGAGAAAACCACGGAAAACTCCGGACGGTTAGGTCGGTGGACGCGACCTGGTTTTGAACCAGGTACCTTCCGTCTCCCAGTTCAGAGCGCTATGCGCTCGGCCCCTGGTGGAGCTCCAAAGTATGAGCTTGCCGTTGTGGTACACTTTTAAAATATTTCTACTGCAAAACTGTAACAATAGATTCTATCAAAATCGGATAGGTTTATGTTGTATGTATAGCCCATTCAAAATGCATATTTAGTTATTAATGTACGATTGATACATTATTTGCTTTTAAGCGGTTTTTTTTTTTTTTTTCTTCACGACCTTCTCGTAAACCATTCGAAACCTACAATGTTCTTTTGAGGAATAATGCAATGTTTAAAAAGTTTTTAAAGTGATTAAATTACGCAATTGACTTAAAAATTTAAATTGTATCTTTACAAGCTACTCGGGTTAAGAAGTATCCAGAAAAAAATAAGCAGTTTCGAAGTTAGGTACAATTTTTAAAAGAGTTTTGAAGCCGATTATACACCGCGGTGTAAAATCAGTGTTATTCTCCGGCGTGCCAGCCTAGACCTCGGCGGCGGCGGCGTGGAGCGGCGCCGCAGACCTCTATTACTACATTAAAAAAAAAAAATAATAAAATAAAATAAGTTCACATACTGTAATAACTTAGAAGCCCTTCGAAATCGGAGGCCAGGGGCATATGCTCCTCTTGCTCCTGCGATAATCAGGGCCTGCCCAAAAGTGATGTATTAACGAGGTTTGACCGCGGCATGGGCGCCCATAGGGGGGGGGGAAGGTAGGGCACTTGCCCCCCCCCTAGAGATTTAGGTTACTGTCTCATGATGTAAACGAATCGCAAAAACAGTAATAAATTTGTTAAAAGTTTGAAATTTGCCTCCCCGCCCTAGAAAATATTTTTGAAGTTTGCCACCCCCCTAGAAAAATTCCTATGGGCGCCCATGGACCGTGGTAATACTGAGTCTCATCTTATTTATTTATTTAAATATTTTATTGTTGCTATTCCTTTAAATATTTTTAAGAACTAATCTTTAATCACTTGAAATTACCTTTTTAGAAGAAAACTCGATTCATGCAATTAAGTCATTCTATTAACGTTTTACAGGCCAATGTTCCCAATTGGGAACATCAAATAAAAAATTAAATTTTATCAATACTGACTTGAAAAAATTAGATGACTTAATTTTTGTGAAATAAAATGTTCATTTCTATCATTAGTGAGTGGGAAACTGGATAAAAAATCATAAAAATAGCCATTTTCCTAAATTTTCTACGGAGCCTATCTTGAAACACCCTTCTTCCCCTTCAAACTTAATTCACTTCTCTTTACTTAAATTTGAAAATAAATCTTACACTTGGTCTTAATATTTCCCTTATTATTTAAGCTACCCATAGAAGTACAGTCAAAGAATAGCCCCCAAAAAGTACAATCAGAAATGACCCAAGTTCCTAATTGGAAACACAATGAAAATTGGGGGGAATTTTTTTTCCCCTTTAAATGACTAACATCCTTTAACTAACTCATGAAGAAAAATAAGAATCGTTCCACTACAGATTTTTTTTCAGTATTAAAAATATTCATGTACATCATACAACCTTTTTCCGAGTTCCTAAAAATGAGCTTTCTTTCACAAGTCAATCAAAAGTAAAGGAGCACGATTAATTTTCATTTAAAATTCATCTTAAATAGAAATTACTTCATTAGAAAATTTTATTAACGAAGACTCTGATAAAAAGCTGGAAAACATAAAACCGCCCCCGGGTGGGCTCGAACCACCAACCTTTCGGTTAACAGCCGAACGCGCTAGCCGATTGCGCCACGGAGGCTCGACACGGGTGTGTCCAGTGTCCTAAACAATGGTTTTTACTCTTCAGATACTTGCATACAGGTACAGCTCTACGGTTAGGGTGCGAATGTGCGAATCGACGGGGGGGGGGGGGGGGAATGCCGGGGATCGTCCCCAGCTGAAGAATGTAATATTCCTGGCTACAGAAATATGAATTGATCCTGACAATGACGCATTTAAGCCCCCCCCCCCCGAAATTTTGATTTTTGTTACTAAAATGGTATTGATATAGTCTTTTTGTGAAAAATTCTGCCTTTTTTACCATTTGGATCCCCTTCGAGAATTTAGAAACCCTTCCAAAATGTTTTTCTGGATACGTGCCCGCTGCCAGGGATACTATTTATCTCCTGCTGGAGAAATATTAAATTAATCTCTGACCCTACAAGTTCAACAGTACCTAACGATTTTAAGTATTGAGAATAGAAATTCTTATTTTGTTTACTGGACAAAATAGTAAGTTACAAACATCCCTTTGCAGTAGATATTCACATGCCTGATGCGACTTCTCATTCTTTTACTGGGGTCTGGTTTCAAAGGAAGACTGCGAAATGAAGAAACAAGTACTGCTCTGCCGCCAGCCAAATTTGAGGGTAAACCTAGAATCAACATAGGCAGGAATATATATATGCATAGAAAATCGAGGATCGACTTTTGTTCGAATTTAAGTCAATTTCTAGACATGCTGGTGGCAAGCACGTATCCAGGAAAACAATTATGGGGGGGGGGGGTCCAAACGGTACAAAAGGCTGAATTTTTCACAAAAAGACTATATCATTTTTGTAACAAAAATGAAAATTTCGGGGGGGGGGGGAGATCCGGATCCCCTGAACCCCTCCCTAAATACGTCCTTGGCTGGTGGCTGCGTTTTCATGCAATACCTATGTGTGAGTGGAGCATTTACACCTTCCCTCCCTCTTTCTTTCCTTTCAAATGTCCTCTCCTGGAGAATGTTTTCTTTCAAATAGCACCCCCCCCCCCCCTGGAGAAAATGTTCAATTCGCACCCTGGCTACGGCTCTGATTAGTTTTCGCTGTCATGTGGACATTTCGTGCATTTTGAAAAGCGTATAATATACTAAAAGCAAGGGTGGTGGCAACGAGAGGGGACGCAGCAAACACACACAGGTTCTCTGAACGTCTATTAATGTTCAGAAAACGTCTTCTGAACGTTAATAGACGTTCAGAGAACCAGTGTATGTGTGCTGGGGAGCGTCCGGTGGAGCACGTGTCGTCTCTCGGACAACTAACTACTGACCCCCATCAGAGACATCTGACTAATTCGTCGGGAATTTTTAAGATTAGAAGCAACCTAGTTGATAGTCCAATTTTAACTCTCAAATGTTACAAAATTACTTTTTTCGCATTATCGTATTTTAAAACCCACTTGAAATCAGAGGCGCAGAGAGCCAAGTCGGGGCCCCGGGGATAAAATCTTTGGGGTCCCTTTGCTATCCAGAAATTCTTTTGATGTCGTATTAGATCAATTATTTATTCCCTATTAAAATTATTAATCATTTAAAGAAACTTTAAATTAATAGTAATTGGAAAATAATTAATAGAATTAAAATTATTAATTTAAAAGAGTATTATACTTTAATAAACATCCATGCTCTAAAAAATACCAACATTTTGTTTTGAAGGTTTCGTCACCTCCTTAGAAAAACTGTATTTGAAACGTTAACATTTTTGCATGGCATGTTTCCTCAGTATTGAAAAAAATTAATATTTTTATGCAAGCAGACAGCCAAAAAAATTTCAGAAGGTCAAAAAAGTGGAAATTTCAAAATTTCTCATAGAAAGTCTTGATCTTTAACATTTTGGAGGTTGGGTGGTCCCAGTCTCTACTCTGTCTATACCCTTTCTTCCACTATTTAACAATGTGTCTCGGAAAAAAAAAAGATTTCTTGTTAAATAAATCTTTTCTACTTTTAGTTATGGCAAACCGCTGAATAACACCGTCAATATCTACTTGTCTTGCAAAAGAAGACTCAATCAACACTCTCGTTTTGTCAGTGTGGTTTATGCTCTAGCTGGCTTTATGTAATTTCATTCAAAAATTAATGTGAAACATCCGGGGACATAATCTGAATTTGATTTTTTTTTTTTTACAAAATTGTCAACACACAATTAAGTATTATATAAACAGCAAAAGTGAGGCCCCTTCACAAGCTGAGGCCCTGGGGATTTTTCCCCTGCTCCCCCTCCCTCTCTGCGCCACTGCTTGAAATGAAACGGGGATACGTTTACATTTCAATCAGAAAGACAAGATGGTATGAGCATGGGAGGGGAAGGGTGGTTCAAAATTCATTTGAATTTTCGTTGCCGAGGTAATAGAAAGCAGAACATTTCCACTCTAGCAAACTACTGTGACGAGCTACGCGGGTGTCCACAGAATCTTTCACTGGGGCAGGAGGCAAAATTTCAAGCTTGCAATAAGTCCAGTTTTAGTTTTGCTCAGTGATGCAATTTCCCTTCCATCCTAAGGCACTTCCTAATAAAAATTTAAAAATTCTAGGTTGGTGGGGGGGAGGGGAGACAACTGCCTGATCTTGATCCTAAAGTCAATGACAATACTTCCAAAGGCCATTTCTTATTTCTCGGAAGCATTTCTCAACAGTGTCCCCTTACAACTGCTCTTTAAAAATCCATTAAAACCGCCAGTAACGCTAGTTTGTTTCCAGTTGTTTATTTATTTATTTAATCGAGGCCCAGAAATTAGGCGTAACAATCTGCTATTTTTATGCGTTGTTTAACAATTGAGGTACTAAATGAAACCAAATACAGAACACCAATTTGATTAATTTCAAACTTATAATTGCACCCTGAATTACTGAGTCTCATTTTATTTATTCAAATATTTGATAGGTGCTTTTCCTTTAAAATCACTTTAAAATTAATCTTAAATCGAAATTACTTTATCAGAACATTTTATTAACGAAGACTCTGATAATAAAAAGCTGGAAAACATAAAGCCGCCCCCGGGTGGGCTCGAACCACCAACCTTTCGGTTAACAGCCGAACGCGCTAGCCGATTGCGCCACGGAGGCTTATCCATAGACTGACCATTGTCATTGGGATTGTGTTGAGATGTAAGAACATTCGTTACCTTTTATAGCTAGAACCCTGACTTGTTTTCGTTGTCCCGTGAGTGATGTGTGCATTTTAGTTTTTTACAAGGCAACTACAGCCTCACCATGCCACAGCACAGTGGTTATGTCACTGGAAATGGTAGACAGTCCATTGGAGGCTCCTAGCGGTAAAGTTTCCGAGGCCCCCTAAGCTCAAGTTCCCTTCATATTTTAGTGTATAACGGGCACACGCACAATTAATTTTTTCTTGAGGGGGGGGGGGGAGAAGAGCACTGAACAATTAACTCAATTGCTTAAACAATAAAATTAAACGCAACAAAAACTTAAAATAATTTATAAAATAGAAAAACTAACACATAATTAAAGAAAAAAGTGCACAACTGCTTAAGAAAGTATTTATATAAACTTGCATCTTGATTTATTTTTCGCAAATTCAACAATAATTTTTGTGACATCTAACTCTGTCAAACTCTCCTGCTCTATGTACAATAAAGCCAAATTGTTTAATCGTTCTTCTCCTATCGTAGTTCTCAGATAGTTTTTCACGCGTTTTAAAACGGAAAAAGAAGTTTCACCTAAAGCATTTGGATTTGATATTGGCAGAGTTAAAAATATTTTTAAAATTATCTCTACATTGGGAAACGTTGAGGACATTTTTTGGGCAGCCATGTAAATTTCAGATGCACTTCTGTTAAGTTCGTTGTTTTCGTCTAAAAATAACAAAAAAAAAATGACTCTGGTCATCTTCAAAATTTGAAATGTTCATGTCATTTTTGTAAATATTTTTCAAGTTTTCTATCGATTTTTTCTTTCCGCTTTTGATAATTTTTCATGAAAAAATACCTTTAAATGCTCTAAACTATTTTCATGTTTCCATCCTTCTGGATAATTCAGTTTTGGTAAAATCCCACATTATATAAAATGAATTCACTAAAAAATCTTCCCTTTTTCGGAATGCATAACCTGCGTCCTTGTTTTCACCGAAAACAGAGCCTGATTATGACCAACAGGGGCCCCGCTCCCCCCATCTATGAAATTTGTTTTATTTTTCATACAATTTTGATATAAAAAAGAATATCTGAGAATAACATTTGATATTGGGGGCCCTGGGCAAAGTCCCGATTTGCCCATGCAATAATAAGGCTCTGATCGAAAAACGTATTCCTTTTCTTGGAACGTATTCCTTGTCTGGAACCCTGCTCACTATCCTTATAAAACGATAATCCTGCCACAGCTCAGATTCTTCTTCTTCAATTTTTTTTTTTCAAATTCACCTCTAAGTTTTTAAATAAAATTTTCAAGTAACGTCAATAGGTTCGAGCCTTTCAGTAGTTCGCTTACCACTGACTGCAGAGATATGCTAGTGCAATTTATTCTTCCCAGAATTCTGTTCCAAATGATTTTCATCAGAACAATTTCGTACTTCTCTAATTTTTTCTTGGGCGAATTTGCCTCGACTACTGTCATCTTTTTTTGAGCAGCAAATTTCTTCTAGTGCTTCTTGTATAAGGGTTATAGACTAATTTTACTGCCTTGCTGTCTCAACGCGTGCTGACCACCTTATGTCAGAAATTCTCTTTACTGAGACATCATGTTCAGAAATTTTCAGCTTTTTGCATAACAACGGAAATCCTTTGAAAATAAAAAGGTTATCATCATTAATTATTTTTTAAATCAATTTCTATGCCAAATTTGAAGGATGGCATAATGAATTTATTTTCCGCGGGTGAAGTTTTGTTGATTGTGTTTAAAATATAGACTATTGCAAGTGGTCAATTAAATTTGAAATTGTCATATTTTCTTCTTTATTAGCAGTCAAATTCTATGTATTATCGATAAATAACAATAAAAATCAATTATGGAGGTAATCATTTCGGTATTACATTTTATGTTATCAACAAGACTTATTTTTATTATTTTTGTTTATTGTTAAAAATGCATAAATATAAATAAATAATCAATAATAAAACGACATTGTCAACAGTTTTTAAATTAATATTTTTCGAAATGGTATGCAAAATTTAGAGATGGAGAAATATCATAGTTTAATTTGATACGTTAATTTTTAATAGAAGTGCTTAGCTTAAAATTTATAGAAATCGATTTTCACAATTAAAATAAAAACTGCATGTTTTATGATACTAAATATTCTTAAATGCTACATTAAATGTAACTTTATTTTCAACATTATTACTCAAACCACAGATAGCCAGGTTACAATGTAAATCCTGCTGTTTAGTTACGCTGATCCCTGACTCCCTGATTCTGGAACAATTTCGGTTCAAGCACTCCAAGATAAAACTTTTACCATCATTACTCCAAAAAAAATAAAAAAGTTAAGCACAAAAAGCGTAAAAAAATCTACACTGTTTGTATGATCTGCTTGAAATTTTTCATGTGTAGAAAAATAAAGAAAAAATCTGAGATACTTTAAAAATCTGAAAATCCACCCGTTCCCTAATCTACAAACGATTTTCTGCTATTTTCAGCTGTATTTTATTTCCGAGAGAAAAAAAAAAAAAAAGTTAATAATTTGCGTGACAAAATTAGGAATCCAAGCGATAACGACGTCATACTGAAGTCACAGTTATATCAAGCTTTGAAGGGAAAGTTCCGATTGCAATTCGTTTAAAATAGTTTTTCTAGATTACCCAGTTTGACTTTTTTTCACAAATAAAAATGATTTACTCATAAAACATTGATATAAGAGGGAATGTTTCCAGCGAAACGAAATCTTTCGAATGCGAAAAGTTTTCGCACGTTTTTAGAAGAAAATGAAATTACGATTTCGGTATATAATAAAAAATGAATATGAAGCTATTTATATTAAGTGGACAAAGATTAGACATATTGAGTGTAGACATATTTTTGTCGAATGTTTTTCCCAGATCCCGTTGTAATTGCCTCCACAACGGGCTTTACCTTCTAGTGATTAAATATTCATTTTTTCAGCTTGTAACTAAAGTTCTTAAAGTCAGTTTGAAAAGGCAGTTATTATTTCAAGTGTACAATGTGTCATTCCCTCACCATTAAACAAATTGTTTAAAATTTAAACTGTAAACTGAATCTTGATAATAATTCTATAAGGTAAAGAGCAAATACCACACTGGGTGTTTATCTCACCTCCCCGTTATATTATAGAAACAGTTTAATTAAATTGGACAAAAGATTGCTTTAAATCCGCTACTAGAGCTACGCGGATGCCCACAGACTCTTTCACTGGGGCAGGAGGCATAACTTCAAGCTTGCAATAAGTCCAGTTTTAGTTTTGCTTAGTGGTGCAATTTCCCTTCCATCCTAAGGCACTTCCTAAAAAATTAAAAATTCTAGGTTGGGGGGGGGGGAGAGACACCTGCCTGATCTTGATCCTAAAGTCAATGACAATACTTCCGAAGGCCATTTCTTATTTTCGGAAGCATTTCTCTATAGTGTCCCCTTACAACTGCTCTTTAAAAATCCATTAAAACCCAATAAAACCGGCAGTAACGCTAGTTTACTTCCAGTTGTTTATTTATTTATTTAATCGAGGCCCAGAAATTAGGCGTAACAATCTGCTAATTTTATGCGTTGTTTTAAACAGGTCGTTGTTTAACAAAAGAGGTACTAAATTAAACCGAATACAGAACACCAATTTGATTAATTTTAAACTAATAATTGCACCCTGAATTACTGAGTCTCATTTTATCTCTCTATTCTAAAAAAAAGTAAAGGCCGCCGTTGGCGCTGTCAAAGCTTGTCAGCTTATCTCCTCCTAAACCGTGAGGATTTGAGTTTCGACTAAGGTGTCCACAGATTCGAAAAATTCGAGGAACCTGCTAAGCTGAGTTAAATTTCGAAAATCGAATTATTTTAGAAGATATTAATAAAAAACTGAAAAAATAAACAGAATGGTTGCCAGGTTTGGCATAAAATCATTCATTGCTTTGCAACAAAGCGTTTCCAAGTATCTAGAATCGCGTGAAATTTACAAACATGAGTTAGAATTACGCCCATTTTACGCCAAAATAAAAAAATCTTGTAAACTGGTTAGTTAGTTTGTTTGAATGTGTCTCGCGGTGATCGTAGACCTACCAAATTTTGTACGGAAATTTTCCATGACAGTTCCCGACGCACCTCGAAGCGATTTTTTCAAAATTCGAATTATTTTACGAGATATCGATAAAAAAACTTATCGCAAAAGGATAATTTTTGCTTTCCGCCATTTCGTAATTGTAACCCCACAGTGAAAAAAGCGCCATTTAATTTGCCACATTCGGCAAGTTTATTAAATGATTCAGACTCTTGAAGTAAAATAAAAGAATAACGATTTTTTTCTTTTTGTGTCTAGATTATTTGTAAGGCTGTTTTTAAATTAAAATATCGTGTGCATGGGAAATCAGAGCAGGAATGAAATGTTTTATACTCAAAAGAAAAATATTATTTAAATTTTCTGAGACTAAAATGTGCGACTTTTTAATTTGGCGAAATATTAAATGGTTTTGTGCGATTTTGAGGAGATGATTCTACTGCTTGGCGCAATTTATCGTAATTTATCGTCTGCTGAATACACCAGAGAATAAGGTTTTGAAATTTTCATTCAGTTGGAATTGTGCATTTTTCTGTGCAGCTTTTCTCCTCACTAATGACTATGTCATTTTATCTCTCACCCCCTTTATTGAAAATTGTATGAAAAACGTGTCCCAAAAATGCGACATAAAAGTATGCCACATAATTTTACATATATTTAAATACTATTAGTTCACAACAGCTTTAATCTATTGTTACAATATTTCGTAAAGCTACAGAATATGCTTCACATGTATTTTTTACATATATTTAAATACTATTAGTTCACAACAGCTTTAATCTATTGTTACAATATTTCGTAAGCTGTAGAATAGGCATCGCCTGTTTTTTTCTATAAATAGGTTACAATAATATGAAATAAGTAACTCAAAATGTGTTACACAAAGTTGACAATTTTCAAATAGTAAGTTCGCTTAGACAACAGGAGTTTAGAATGAGCGATTATTCATTTTTCCAAAACAGAATAACTAATATATTGAAAATGAAAAATAATTAAAGCACATTATTTAAAAGCCGGTTCTCGTCCAGCTGGATTATTTGCTACCAGTAGAAATATTTGGCGGCGTTAACTATGCCATTATAGCAGTTTTAGTACACTTTGGATATTTGCTAGCGCGACGAGATGGTATAATTCGTGGTGTTAAGTACGCCAATCTGCAAACGATTGTGTAAATGAAAATATGGATAACGGTTTTCCGGTAACCTTAAATGAACAGTAAATATAGTTTGTGAGCATGTGTAAATCGCCAAATAATGAAAAGTCGCCATGGGTGGCAGGCTATTCTGTCTGTTCCGTAGCTTTTATTAACTTTACATGTACGCAAGTCGCCAAATAATGAAAAATCGCCATGGGTAGCAAATTCGCAAGGTGTCCAATAGGTTTTACATTATTAAAAATACAGCTGAAATAGATGTTCTGATTTTATTACTCTTTAGCTCCTAATTAATATAACTTTTGAATGGCAACATTAAATATCATTGTGTTTCTGAGGAGTGCAAATAATTTTTCCAGCGATTATAAGCGGATTCCGCAATCCAGGTGGAGTATAGCTCAGGACCCGTACAACACGGATTCCCATAACAAAATATCTTCCGTGTCACTGGCGTAGCCAGGGGGGGGGCCCACCGGGCCCGTGCCCCCCCCGAAATTTTTTCAGTTGTTATATATATATTGCAATTTGCAAAAAATGGATCGTCTCAGTGTGATATTTGTCTAATCTTTTTGATAAACGTTTTCTAGATCCTTTCACATTGAGAAGGAAGTAAAAAAACAAGTAAATAAAAAGGTTAAAAAGTGCCTTTAATCACTAACCCGTGGTGACTTTCGACACGCCTACACACCAGAAAAATATACATTTGGGCAATATCCTACTCCCGGGATACTAAATATTTCCCCCTCCCTATAACCTCAGCTCGTTACTGTTGTACCCTGTGAAGTTTGTATCCCCAAGTGTTATCAGCTTTCATGGCCACCTGTGGTATTTTTAAACTATGGTGTATACAAAAATAGTACTTTCTACTAACGATAAAATTACAAGGAGGGGCACAAGTTGACCCTTTCCCCACCATTCCTAAGGTCCAGATGCTCGTGTTTTTGACTAGCGTGTTGCTCTGTACAGTTGGTGGTTTCGAATAGAGATTATGGCCTCAAGAAAGTGCCCGTTGAGTAGAAGTATAGGAGAAATTTAAATAAAATTCTAAAAATTATACATAAGTTTGCCTGCTAACAATGAAGACTCAAATCTACAGGAAACGGACAAAGCAATAGATGAACAGATATTTCCAGAAAACTTCAGAAAGCACATCAGGAAAAAAAACTAAAGTAAATACTCAATATTTCATTGTGTGTTTTTAAATGATAATATAAACGATGACATAATATCTTCTTAAGTATGTTGAAAAATTTGTATTATCATATTTTCATTAATATGTAATTTAAGAAATGTTTCCATTATACCCACCCTTTCAACTGACAAGAGGGTAAATCTGTAATTTGTTTTTCTGTTCTAAAGTTTTATAAAACTTTATGAATACTATTTTACATGCTCTCGTGAAGAATAAATGAATATTTGAAATATCTAGTGATGCACTTGATATCCGGCTGATTTTATCAATATCCGAAATATCATCGGATATCCGAATCACAATCACCGGATATCCGGCTCACGACTAAATAAGGTCTATCAACAGTCACTAAGTAGTCAACAGTCCACTAAGTCCACTGTATTTTTTTAAACTAAAATTACCCTCAGTAAATGTTTTCTTCTTAATATTTTTTACTGCTCACAGTTTAAAAAAAAAAAATTAAATATTCATAAGTGCTTTCCTTTGTAATTTAAAACCTGCAACCAATGAGAACAAGCAGTTTTGCTTTGAAAGTAATCTGATAACAGCAAACCTTTAATGCACTACCTAATCCGTTATATTAAAGTTTATCAAATAATATTAATTAGTTTATTTCTCCCATGAATCACTTTTTAAAATCTGTTTACAAGGAATACGTTCAATAAAAGAGAAATTTCTCACGAGCCTGGTTTGGGCTCGGGCCGAGTCCATCTCATCTCTAGTGCCCACCCCTGTGATGAAGATCACATATCTAATTTAAAAATCATTTAATTTGGTTTTCTTTAATGCAATCTATCCAAAATTCAAGAATTCTAAATCACTTTTGTTTTCATTTTTCTACCATTTCGTCTTTTAAATCTGTATTTTCGCTTTTCCCGTATGCACTATTCTTTTTCTTTTTGTTCTTAATTGTTTCGTCTCTTCAGACCAGGGTGTGTCTACAAAATAGTGATGATATGTGCGTCGCGTTTGCAAATCGAAACGGTCAACCTCCGGCCTCTTTCGAGTTTCTTCTTGGCATCCTGCTGGCGTAAGTTATTTTGGTTGTTTCCCCCTGCGACGACTTTAAAATTATTTGCTCGCGATTACGTCATTGTAATTTTATTGGATTAACTGTTAGGGTTGCTCTGGAATTGGCGGCTATAATCCTCAGCCAAGTTATTGGTTCTCGCCAATTGTGTAATTCTGGTGCTGGCCGTAATTTTTAAAATGATTCCACCTTAATTTCACTGCTCCATATAGGAACGTATTTTTATTTTCGCTGAGCCACCACCACCCGTTATAATAATGTTTCAATAGTATATGTTTAATAAAATAGTTTCCAAGAGTATTTTAACGTCTCTTTTTTATATTGCGAACTAAGTGTATATCGTACCTGGTTTATTCATGGTCACAACGCAACTAAGTAATTTTAAAACAGCCCATCCAGAATAACCTTCTTTACATAAATTGGTGGCCGTACCCCCAGGCACTTAAGTTGCATTTTTGTGGTGGTGGCTCAGCAAACAGCGTATGGAATCATCTCGGACGGTCGGATGTCAGCGTTCAGAAATCTGCTGCTCCTGCATTTTTTAGTGGCTTAGCAAATGGAAGCGTACAGTATTCAGCTTGTATATATCCAGCATGTTACTGCTCCTTCAAGATGGCTTGACTTCCGTTTTCGTGATCGGGAACTTACTATTTGTGGATAGCCGTTTATTCATATGGTGCTCGGCTCGCTGATTCTTCATCTTCGCTAGCCATATCCAGTGTTCGTGTGAACCATGCGTTCCGTATGACTCATATTCTCAAGAATTCTCGAATCCCGACTGTGTTTTTTACGGAATTGTGCAGTTTTGTTTTGCGTCACTTCATCAGTTTTGTTTCTCCCAGGGGTGCGATTAATACGTAATGACACTGAATATTTTTCTGCCCGGCATTCTTTTGCTCAGAAGACTGATTATGGAAGCCGAAACTCTGTGCGTAAAAAAAAATTACTAGTTCGACCCGGCGGCATGTGACGTACGATATGTTATTTTTCTTCGGCTGTAGTGCGTAGCTCCGTTGCACTGGAATGAACGTGCGAGAAAAAACAGTGGCATCCCCACACCTCTGGTTGGCGTTCTGTTTTGTTTTTTGTGCTCTACTCGCTCGTAACTTCGCTTTGAAAATGAAGGAGTTTTGCTGATTGGGACATTGGTCAGCTGTGTAACATATGACACAAAAATTGAAATAGAAGTAACAAAGTATGTAATATTATTTTCTTTGCTTTTGAATAGAGAACATTTTATTTAAAGGTAAAAGTGGTGTTTCTGTCCGGACTTCACAAAATCGAAATAACTGTGCCGAAAAGGAACACGGAATAATTTAATTTTTCAACAATTATTTTTGCTATAGTGATATTTTAATGGTGATAATTTTATATATGTAAAAAAAAAGGAAATGTTTCAGTGGTGTATTTATGTATACTGTATTAAAATAATTCTACATAATTTTGGGGGGTTTTCTAAAAATGATTATTTACATTCATTACTTTTATGTATACATTAAAAATTAAATTATGAAAGTTAAGTGCTTTTATATAAAATGCGCATTTTTCTTAAGTATTAAAATAGCGTAAATGTGGGCGTTATTTGAGATTTTAGTACAATGGCGTTACTTTCAATTACATATTAATTTTGCAAAAAGATAAGACCTATTAATTTTTAAGATGAATATCAGTTTTACTTATTACTTTATATGTTTTGTGTATATATCTTTTTATTTGTTTAATTTTGTTTCTTAAATATTCCTCTTATTCCTCGATTTATAATGTTTGAACTTTTTCTCGTGCCATATTTTACATTACTATGCTCGTTGTACAGTTTCTATGAAGTACACATACATCATTAGTTTTTATTTACTCTTTTTATTATAATCATGACAGTCTGCAATAATTAAGTCCATGGCAAGGCCTTTCTAATGCACACACTTTTTACTCACTATTACACACTACAATTTTGCATATTAAAGTCCATGGCACAGCATACATATTCTTTCAGTTTTTTTCTTACCTCACAATATACTGTTTCTATTTTTGTCATTTTTACACATTTTTTTTTCTTTGAACATGCTATTATTTACAGTCACCATGTTGACTGATTTTTTTACACATTATTTCTTTTGAACACTTTTTTTTAAGAGTACATTTATATTTTTATGTTTCACTCTATTTCTGGCCTTTTTAATACAAGTTTTACATGTTTATCATAGGTTGTACAGTTCACACTTTTTTATATTTTTTTAGATACACCGTTTTATTGTTTTCTTTCCTGCCATTGATATGCCTCTGTTTAATACATGCATTCTTTGGAAGAGTATAGTGGTATTCATTCGATTACCTTTTTTTCTTTTGACAATATACACTATATATCATACATTTGTTTGTTGTACTTCAAATAAGATTCATACTTGAATAGTCACTGATCTTTGAAGTTTGTGTTTGTCCACAATTACACTTTTTCACATTTACTTACATTTTTCATGTTGTTTTTTTTTTATTTACATTGCTTACACTTACTGACTATCAACGTTTTCGCATACTTGATTTTTTTTTTCATCACACTTGTGTTTATTGTCTTATATGTTCACACTCACAAACATGTTCACCACTGATGTTCTGCTCATTGAGTTCATTGTGCTTTGTCCTTCCACATTTTGCTACACACGAAATTTTTTGAATATTTGTTACATTTTTACTCCCACCATTTTCACTATGGTGTACAGTAGTGCATTTCAAAAATATTTTAAAACACATTGTATATGTTTTGTCACTCTTTTGTGATTCACATACACAAACATAACATTTTATTTTGAAATTTTTTTTTCTATACTATGAGATATTTAAATCTCTTCTGTACCTTACTATAAATTAATACAACTTTAAGGTATCAAGTACTCACTGAGTTATCAAAAAAAAAATTACATTGATTTACATTTTCAGAGATGCTTATAGTTAATTTATTATTTGAATTATGTTTATTCTTATCTTAGTGATTATTTTGTGAAATATTGTTTGTTTAGTTAAGCTCATAATAAAATATATATGTAGTGATCAGATTTACTCAAGGACTTTAATAAGTGAAAATTTGATGGTATATAATTTCAGAGTATCGTATATTGTATAGTTTAGTAATTGCATTTTAGTGTATTTTTATTTGTACTTTTGTGTGCTATTCTTTGCCAATTTTGTCACTTTTGAAAATATTAGTGTGTTAGTAAGTGACACAACATTCCTTTCTTGAACAAACAAACAAAAAAAAAAAAAAAAAATCATTAATTTTGTTATTTTTACCATATGACCACAATTGCCTTCAATTTTCTTTTTAAGCTATAACTAATATTTTACGTACTTGTTACCAACTTTAAACCTACATTTTCAAGACTTGCAAGTTAACTAATTTCATTCTTTTATAACTTATTTTTTTTCTATTACCTCCACATAATTAATAACTTGTTTATTTGACATTCACGGATATATTGCTGTGTGCATGTGTTGAATGCTTGTTTCCTTGTTTGTGTGGTACCCACAAGCTTGGAGGTATAATTCCTTTTGTGTACTGCCTGGCTGGTCCAGCAGTTTTCACTTGTGTATTTGGATTTCATGCTGTGTCTGTCAATATATCATTTCTTCAATAATGTTCTTAAAACTTAACACTTATTAAATGATGACTTCTAAAGTAAATAATTACTCAGTCATAAAATAATAATTAATAATAAAATTTAAATGATTCATTTAGTATTACCTCTAACTTGAAAATTTAAAATAAATAAATAAATATGTGTGAGTGTCCATATAACACTTAAACCTTTTACTAAGATCCTTTTTTAATTGTACTTAGATTGATGTTCGTTGATGGCATTGTACAGATTGATATTCAATGTCCTTGTTTTTTTTTTTTTTTTTTTCATTGTCATTTTGTGCAAGTATAATTTTTTCAATTGAATGTGCTTATTGTTCTTATGATATACAGATATGTATGTCAAGATACTGTTATGTCATGTACTATTTACAACATTATTACAATCTGATGGTACAGAACTGTATGAAAAATTACTAGCCATCAAACAAACAAAAATTTTTTTAGGTATCATATTATAATTTGAATGTATTGTTTTTATTTTTGTCAATTGACGTGAAGTATTTTTGATGCATAATTCTGACATTTGAAGGCCTTATTGATATATTATATGCAAACCATTCAACAGCGCTGGTTTTTAATTATAATTTTGAGTACTCACTGCAAGTTTAAGCAGTATATCTTATGATGTGCACATGAGCTTGAGATGCTCAATTAAGAGAGAAAAGGGTGCCTGTGCTGAAATGCCCCTTATTTAAAAAAAAAGGATGAGCTAAAATGCCCCTTTGTTTTGTGAGCTAAATGCTCCCTTTTTATTTTGTCGACATTTACTTTTGTATTGCTAGCAATTATTATTTGTATTGTGTCATGACATTTTTTTCTTTCTGTGAACATTTTTAGGTGGTGGTCATCAGTAATTTTGCAATTGTATAATTTTGTCTGAGTATGTTTAAGATTTTCTTAATTGTTTATGCCAGCCAAACAGAGCATTTAATTAAAAATTTTTTTAAAGACATTAATTGTAACTAATAAAAAAAAAATTTCTTCAAAAATTTTTTTTCCTGGTTGAGGGAAGTATATATGTGATGAAGATCACATATCTAATTTAAAAATCATTTAATTTGGTTTTCTTTAATGCAATCTATCCAATATTCAAGAATTCTAAATCACTTTTGTTTTCATTTTTCTACCATTTCGTCTTTTAAATCTGTATTTTCGCTTTACCCGTATGCACTATTCTTTTTCTTTTTGTTCTTAATTGTTTCGTCTCTTCAGACCGGTGTGCTAAAAATAGATTATATTGCGTCCGTTTGCAAAATCAACGGCCTTTTTGAGTTTCTTCTTGGCATCCTGCTGGCGTAAGTTATTTGGTTGTTCCCCTGCGACGACGTTTAAAATTATTTGCTCGCGATTACGTCATTGTAATTTTATTGGATTAACTGTTAGGGTTGCTCTGGAATTGGCGCTATTAATCTCAGCCAAGTTATTGTTCTCGCCAATGTGTAATTCTGTGCTGGCGTAATTTTTAAAATGATTCCACCTTAATTTCACTGTCCATATAGGACGTATTTTTATTTTCGCTGAGCCACCACCGCCCGTTATAATAATGTTTCAATAGTATATGTTTAATAAAATAGTTTCAAGTATTTAACGTCTCTTTTTTATATTGCAACTAAGTGTATATCGTACCTGGTTTATTCATGTCACAACGCAACTAAGTAATTTTAAAACAGCCCATCCAAATAACCTTCTTTACAACCCCCCTGACATATGGCTCACCAACTGGCGATGAGTGCAACCCCTCCCCCCTCAATAATTTTAAGAACTTATCCGTTCTGGAAAAATACTGAATGCAAATTTCCAAAAAGCAAGAACTTTCGTCAGCATTGTAGGAGTACGCAGAATGGAAGTAGTATGTTGCCAAAGTAAAGAAAGCGAAGTTATAATTTTTATGTATTGTTAAAATATTACAGGTTTGAGAGTAACTAAGTGATATCATTTCATTCACTTTAGTCGTAATTATGTGATGCACGAGCGAAATATTGACACATATTGAAATAATTTTCGCAAAATCTCAAAATCTAATCATATTTTTGAAAAATGGAAGCCTAGAATTTAAGTGGAGTGACAACCTATCATGTCTCCCAATTTCGTTTCATTCCCTGCAGTCTTTATTTCGTGATTGCTGGAATAAAATTTCAGCATTTAAAACGATTTTCACAAAATCTCAAAATGTAATCAAAATATTTTAAAAATTCAACGCCTATAAATTAAGATTAGCAACTACCTATCATATCACCAAATTTCGTAGCATTCGTATTAGTCGTTACTCAAAATCTAATAAAAATGTTTAAAAAAATTGGACATCTATAGTTTATGTTGAACAACCATCTATCATGTGCCCCAAATTTCATATCATTCGCTTTAGTCGTTATTACGTAATGCGTTTACGCACAAATTTACGCAGTTTGAAAAGATTTCACAAAATCTCAAAATCTAATCAAGATTTTTTTAAAATTCGACGCCAGTGTTTCAAGTTTGAATTACCACCTATAATGATACCAAATTTCAATTTCAATCGTTTCAGTCGTTTTTACTTGATGGTCGAACACAAATTTACGCAGTTTGAAACGATTTTCGCAAAATCTCAAAATCTAATCAAGATTTTTAAAAATTTGATGCCTATGTTTTAAGTTGAGAGAGCATCAATCATGATACCAAATTTCATTTCAATTGCTTCAGTCGTTTATACGTGATGCTCGAACACAAATTTACGCAGTTTGAAAGCGATTTTCGCAAAATCTCAAAATCTAATCAAGATTTTTTAAAAATTCGATGCCTATGTTTTAAGTTGAGTGACCACCTATCATGACACCCAATTTCATATCATTCGCTTCAGTCGTTTTTACGTGATGCTTGAACAAAAAAAGCGTCACGGACAGAATGACAGAAGACGACAGACAAACTTTTTTTTGAGGGTCGCATCGGATTCCCGGGTGCTTGAAACGGATAGAAATCGCAAAATTTTTGAATTCCAAGAAATGTACAGACAAAAGTCTAATTTTATTTATATAGATATACTTTGAAGAGATTTAATTAACAACTCAATACTTATTCAAGTCAAAAATTTGCAATTAATTATATTTTTTAAGACTGCTTAAGAAGAAAAGTTCTATATATTTTGAACCAACTTTATTCCAAAAACCAGAATTTTCGAAGATTTTCTTCTAGTGGCGTCTGTGTTATTTCAATACGTATTTTGTTAGCAATGTGCAGAAAATTTTAATCTTGTGATCAACCTTATTCCAAAGAGCAGAGTTTCGGAATTTTTTTTCAAGTGATGTCTGGGTTATTTCAATATTGTTTCTGCATTGTATACGTATAATATTCTAATCCTGTCACCAACCTTATACAGAAGGGCAAAGTTTTGGAAGATTCTCCTTAAGTCATATCTTTGTTATTTTAATATTGTATTTGAATTGTGTAGGGTATTTTAATCTAGTGATCGACTTTATTTCAGAAAGAGTTTTGGATGATTTTCTTCAAGCTATATTTTTCTTATTTTAATTTGTGTCTGCATTATTTAGAATATCTTAAGTATGTGAGTCACATTATATTAAAAACACGCATTTTGAAAAAAATAAAAGATAAATAATAAAAATCTAGTCATAAGATTTTCTAGGTTAATTATGTGTTACTGCATAAAACTACATTTTTAACTTATTAATTGCAATAAGAAACTGAGTTAGTACAGCCTGTGCATTATAATTAAAGGTTTATTTTTTTAAAATTAGCGTCGCTGTTCTGTGGCTGTTAATTATAAAAATAATAATAGGTTTGTGTTGGCATGATACAGGTTGATTTAAAAAAAAAGAACGTGACCAATTTCAGAACATCATAAAATTTTAAGTATTTACACGAAATTTTCACATGTGGTTTCCTTTAGCATAGCTACATTTTACGCCAAACGTTTAGGTCAAGCCAAAAGATCTTTTTAGACCATTTTTTGGAGGTATTTTTCCAACTTCCTCTTTGATTGCTTTTTAAAGCCCTTAATCTGTTTTTACCTTACGTCTATTTAATTGTTCTTTCAAGTATCCCATAAAAATAATCGCAATTAGCACAGTCAAGGGATGACGGTCGCCATTTTTCAGAGAAGAAATAAAGTTAATTTTTTTTATAAAATCTTTCAGCCATTTGACAATTGACCTTACAGTATGACTTGGTGCAGCAATCTTGTTGTTAACAAAAGTTTTCTTGGGTGTAAAGACGTTTACTTTCTTTGATACATGTGCTCCAGACCTTTATTCTGATAGTAATTAGCATCAATTTTAACCTTTGGTTCTACAAAAAATGTTTTTATTAAGCCTTGAGAGGACATTCCCAATCTATACCACAGTACCTAACGTTCTAACTTGCCTTCTGCAAAACAGCGCGTCTTTGCGACGATGTTCGCAATATATTGAACCTCCTTTTGCAGTTGTGAATTACAGACGAAACAACGCTTCATCAGAAGTTACTCCATGTTTTGTATCTACCTTTGCGTAACATTAAATACAGAGGCCAAGAACATGTTCTTCATTTTTCTACAGTGTTTGCAGATATTTGATGACAAAACTAGTTTCTTCAATTTTTATAGGCAATTTTCTTTATCTGACACGACAAATGGTCGATTGGGATACTGTTTCTTTTCGAAAGTTCTTTGAGGAGAGGATTTTATACAACGATAAGTCTTTTCAGTTTCTTTTTTTCTTTTTCACCAAGGACTTCATTTCGTCACATTTCCCCCCCTGGAGCTCTTGATTGCCAGCCAAATTTTATTTCCTTTCAAAGTTTAGATAGTCTATACATTAGAAAAATGCCTTTCTGCATTTTTAAATGCTTTATTTATAACAAAATTTGAGCAACCCATCCTACAAAAGTTAAAAATTTCGTTTCGGGCTTGAGGATCTAATTCGGAGCCAAAATTTACTCCCACTAATAAAAGTAGTTCGATTGGTAATTTAAACGTTTAATTTTTTAAATAAAACTGGTGGTAAATTAAAATTTACCAAAATAATTATACGCTTTTAAAATGGTCACTGTAATTTTGAATCAACCTGGTATGTATTAGTTATATGCAGCTGCAAATGGAGCTGATTGAAAATCCGGGATAGATTGATATATTTTCCTGTTTATAACAATAAAATTTTACATAGAAATATTTTTTAGTACGGTCTTTTATTGAGAATTAAAAATCATTTATTTAGTTTTCTTTTCCAGTATCTTCCTTTAGATATATTTATTGTAGATAAAGACTTATTGTAGTAGCAGATACGGGCCTGATTTAAAATAAAATCTTATCTGGTTAAGATAATTGCTAGACAAACCGGTACATAAGTATCTGTCTACAGAGATAATTATATTGAAGAATTATTAATTAACTCACGAAATTAATACTGAATAGCATCTTTAAACATACATTTATAAGGATATTTTTTGTGAAATTACTAATTAAGTAATATTATAATTAGAATTAGCAATTAGAATCTTATTATTAGTTATAATTAGTACTTAGAATATTATTTCTAATTATAATTAATAATCATAATTTTTTTTAATTTAAGATTAATTAATAATTAAAATAGTTCTAATTACAATTAATAATTAAAATATTAATTGGTTGGACAAAACTCTCTGTGCCCCTCCCGAAACAAAATCCTGGCTACGCCAGTGATTCTATCTGATCCAATCTTCGGGTTTTGTCTGTTGAAAGTATGTCTTTTTTTCGAATAAGCCTTATTAGGGGCCGAATGCCTCATACGAAAAGCGAGCGTAGCGAGTCTGGGGGCCTTAGCCCCTAGTTTATACAAATATTTGATAGGTGCTTTCCCTTTAAATCACTTTAAACGCTAGTTTGCTTCCAGTTGTTTATTTATTTATTTAATCGAGTCCCAGAAATTAGGCGTAACAATCTGCTAATTTTATGCGTTGTTTTAAACAGGTCGTTGTTTAACAAAAGAGGTACTAAATTAAACCTAATACAGAACACCAATTTGATTCATTTTAAACTAATAATTGCACCCTGTATTACTGAGTCTCATTTTATTTATACAAATATTTGATAGGTGCTTTTCCTTTAAATTACTTTAAAATTAATCTTAAATCACTGAAAATTACTTTTTTAGAAAATTTTATTAACGAAGACTTTCTCCGATAATGAAAAGCCAGAAAAAATAAAGTCGCCCCCGGGTGGGCTCGAACCACCAACCTTTCGGTTAACAGCCGAACGCGCTAGCCGATTGCGCCACGGAGGCTCAGCAGCCCAACTGACCATTGTCATTGGGATGTTGCTCAGATGTCAGCACGCTCGTTACCCTTTATTGCTAGAACCCTGACTAGTTTTCGTTGTCATGTGAGTGATGTGTGCATTTTAGTGTTTTACAAGGCAAAACTAGAGCCTCACCATGGCACAATGGTTATGTCACTGGAAATGGTAGCCGGTGTGAAATCCTGTGCCAGGCTCTCCGGTGTTCGTGTCCGACATTGAAGGTGTTATTCAACGGTCCTTGCCCTGACTAAAAGTAGAAAAGATTTATTTAACAAACCATCTTTTTTTTCTTTCCGCGACACAATGTCTCCCCAACATAGTGGACCCCCCCCACGCCACCCAACCCCCCCGCCCCCCACCCCCCCCCCGCCCCCCCCCCCCAGGACGCCAGACCACCCCTCTCCCCGGCGCCTCACCAACCCCAACCTCCGAAATTTTGAATTTTCCTAACAAAATGTTAAAGATCAAGTACGCTTTCTATGAGAAATTTTGAAATTTCCACTTTTTGGCCTTCTGAAACTTTTTTGGCTACCTGCTTGCATGGAAGTATGAATAAAAATATTAATTTTTTCAATACTCAGGAAGCAAGCTTTGCAAAAATGTTAACGTTTCAAATACAGTTTCTCTATGGAGGTGACGAAACCTTCAAAACAGACTGTTGGTATTTTCTAGAGCATGCATGTTTAATTAAAGTATAATATTCTTTTAAATTAATAATTTTAATTCTATTAAATTATTTTCAATTACTATTAATTTAAAATTTCTTAAATGATTAATAATTTAATAAGGAATAAATGATTGATCTAATACGGCATCCAAAAGGATTTCTGGATAGCAAAGGACCCCAAAGATTTTATCCCTGGGGCCCCGACTTGGCTCTCTGCGCCTCTGTTCCTTTCAAAAAGCGGTCGTCGCAGCTTTAAAAACAAACCAGCAATGTAAAACACTCGAAAAAATTAATACTGTTTCTTCACTAAATACACTAATTCTTTAATTCTAACACTACAGCTGCATGACTCATGCAACTTTCAGAAAAAATTCATAAGCACAAAAATGGCCTTCGAAAATAGGCCGAAAAATTACTATTTAGGGAAATATTGCAAAATTCCGAGTGTTTAGCATTTTTACCTGAGTGTTTCGTAACTCCTAAAGTTTCAATGTTTGTAACAGTTCGCAGTACAACTTGTAAAGAGGCATTCTACATTCGTGTCTCTAGCGCAATTAAATTTTTTACTTCCTTGTACGTAGTATAAGGAAGTAATGTGATCCCGAAAAATTTTGGGGGCCAAATTTCGACATAAAAACCGATTTTGACTACCTCTAAATTTAATTTAAAAAAATTTTTCGATGCATCTCATCGTAGGCTAGCATGCACGATCATATTAACGCGTCTGCAACTCATTTTGACCAGTGGCGAGTCTACTGTGGCCAGTTTTTCCATGCCGTCTGTACGTACGTACGTACGTACGTATGTATGTAACTCGCATATCTCAAAAACTATTGGTCGTAGAATGTTGAGATTTGATATTTAGGATTGTTCTATGATCTAGTTGTGCACCTCCCTTTTGGTGGCAATCGAATGGATAGTTTATGTAAGGACCGCCCAAAGATTCGAAATACATTACGCTCTATGGGCGAAATTCATTAAACTCGCCTAACTCAAAAGCTATTAGGCGTAGAATGTCGAAACTTCATATTTTGGATAGATGTAACATCTAGTTGTGCACCTCTCCTTTTGGTTCCATTCGACTGGATAGTTTATCTACAGGACTGCCAAAACATTCGAAATACATTACGCTCAATGGGCCGAAAACTCATTAAACTCGCATATCTCAAAAAACTATTAGGCGTAGAATGTTGAAACTTTATATTTAGGATTGCTGTAACATCTAGTTGTGCACCTTCCCTTTCGATTCCATTCGACTGGATAGTTTATCTACAGAACCGCCCAAAAGATTCGATAATACATTACGCTCTATGGGCCGAAATTCATCAAAGCGTTTTTTAGAGGTATTGGGCTATTTCAAACGACTCAGAAGTGATGTATGCTGTAAGAGTTAGAAAATGAATTTCTCCATTAAAAAAAGTGTATTTATCATTTGTAGTTCTGCTACAGGAACACTCAAAAGATTTCCAATACATTACGGTTAATGGCAATTTTAGGGGCATTCATCCATTTCAAGCACAATACCGTCCTACCACATAAGTTAGGTAATGGTCGACCACGGTCACGTGCCTCCCTCAAGAACTAATGCCAAAGTCGCCAAGCATGGCGACTTTTGGTGTACGTGTGTGCATATTTTACTCTCAAATCTCAAAAACTATTATGAAATTTCATATATAAGAATGTTGTAACATCTAGTTGTGTATCTCGATTTTGGTTCCAATCTACTGGAGAGTTTATTTACAGGACCACCGAAAAGAATTTTAGTACTTTAATGGTCTATGGACATCTTCAATATAATACTACTGTAGATAGTCATTGTTTGGTACATGCCCAAAATCTCGCCGTCTGTCCTCGACCTTGGCGGAGTTTTGGCGAAATATCGCCAAATTTGGCGATTATCAGTCATTTGGTCCATGCCCAAAGTATCGCCATTTTTTCATCGTTCTTGGCGAGTTTTGGCGAAATATCGCCAAATTTGGCGATAATCTGTCATTGTTTGGTTCATGCCCTAAAATCTCGCCAAATGTCGTCGACATTGACGAGTTTCGCCGAAATATCGCCAAATTTGGCGCCAAAAATTATTTCGTATTTTGTATAAACTCTAAAACTAACCCGTAGATTTTTTAACTTTTGTATTTAGAACTATTGTAATATCTAACTGTTTTCAATATCTTTTTTGACAGCAATCGACTGAGAATTTATTTACAGGGTGAGCCAAATGACTTCTAATACATTGAGGTGTATGGATGCATTCAATTAATGAAAGTCTGTGGTCAATGACTACTTTGGCTATCCCCAAAATATCGCAGACTATCTCAAGTTATTCGGCTTTTGGTGAAATATCGCCAAATAAAGTGTCAGAAGGAAATCTTTCAAATTGAACTCAGCTTGGCGATATCGAAATATTTGGCTGGAAATCGCTAAACCTTACTATTATTGATATTTTATCTCTTTCAAAGAAATACATTTAGAGTAAGTGCGTCGAAAATATTTTTGATCTAATGGACGTGCAAGGAAGTCATGTGTTGGACACATCAGATTTTTTTAAAAAGATATTCAAAAGTTGAATGTTTCCTGAAAGAATAGCCTTAAAGCTAAGCTACATGAGGGCGATCTGCCTAAGGGGGCGGATGTCGTGGATGGAGGACTTTTTAAGGTGTTCTTATATTCAATTCACGATACATCTGGAGAAAACTGTTCACAACTCCTACGTTAGATTGAGAACCGTTTTCAACACTTCAGCCAGAACCCTTTCACACTTCACCTATATGTTCGTTGTCTTATGCTGTTACCATTTCAGAATTTTTTGAAATGAAAAGAACTTTCTGGTGCAAAACTTTGATGTACTAAAATTCACTTTAAAATGATGTTTATAACAAATTTAATGGTTACTTCTGGTTTTTGCTGCCTCTGAAATGCAATCGCAAAGCTACTGAGATAAATTATCAAGCTGGGTGGCATTGAAATCTCGGGAAGAGGTTCTTGTTCCTATAGACGTTTGCAGTCCTGAAGTATAGCTGAGATATTGGCGTAATCTTTAAGCCGCCAAGCAAGTTCGGTGGCCGTTATAACCCACAAGTACTTATTTAATTAAATAACTTTGTTTTAAACAAGTGAGTTTTATTTTAATCTTATGCCGCTTTATTCAGAGCAACTTTATTTATTTGTAAATATACTTTTTACCAATGGCGCAGAGAGGGAGGGGAGCAAGGGAAAAATCACAAGGGCCTCAGCTTGTGAAGGACCCCCGCTTTTGCTGTTTATAAGATATTTAATTGTGTGTGGTCAATTTTGTAAAAAAAAAAAAAAAGTCCAAATTCAGATTATGTCCCCGGATGTTTCAAAATTTTTGAATGAAATTACAAAAAGCCAGCTAGAGCATAAACCACCAACTTGACAAAAACGAGGAGTGTTTCTGATTGAGTCTTCTTTTGCAAGAAAAGTAGACACTGACGGTGTTATTCAACGGTTTGCCATGACTAAAAGTAGAAAAGATTTATTTAACAAGAAATCATTTTTTTTTCCGAGACACATTGTTAAATAGTGGAAGAAAGGGTATAGCCAGAGGAGAGACTATGGGCCCACCCAACCTCCGAAATTTTGAATTTTCCTTAACAAAATGTTAAAGATCAAGACTTTCTATGAGAAATTTTGAAATTTCCACTTTTTTGGCCTTCTGAAATTTTTTTGGCTGCCTGCTTGCATGGAAGTATGAATAAAAATATTAATTTTTTCAATACTGAGGAAACATGCCATGCAAAAATGTTAACGTTTCAAATACAGTTTCTCTATGGAGGTGACGAAACCTTCAAAACAAAATGTTGGTATTTTTTAGAGCATGGATGTTTATTAAAGTATAATACTCTTTTAAATTAATAATTTTAATTCTATTAATTATTTTCCAATTACTATTAATTTAAAGTTTCTTTAAATGATTAATAATTTTAATAAGGAATAAATGATGGATCTAATACGACGTCGAAAGGATTTTTGGATAGCAAAGGGACCCCAAAGATTTTATCCCCGGGCCCCGACTTGGCTCTCTGCGCCTCTGATTTTTACTAATAAAACCAAATTTTCTTTAAAGTTTGAAAGGTAGTACACTCTATCCATTTCGAAAATTCTATTTACGTTTTGAATCTTGATTTTTTTTTTTCCCTTTTTCTTCTCCCAACTATCAACAAAAAGCTTTATAATAGTACGCATTATAAATGAGCGTCAGAAAAACAATACTACTTTTAATGTTTAGTTTTTGTTTAATGATTACTTTCACCTCTACATTAAAGTGGTTCCTTTCCATGCAATATTGACACATCAGACATCATACCATTGGAGCTTAATACATAGAAACGTTTTCCTGTACATCAGTCACTTTTGTCAAAAATCAAGTCCCTTCTCAACATACAGTTACATTCTTTGAAAGATACTAATGTTTCCAAAACACTTTTTTTTGTTTTTTCATATGAGAGGCTAAATAAAATTTACCAAAA